>APFE031567108.1:0-31685 GCA_000404065.3 Pinus taeda | reverse complement strand
TTACACCAAAAAAACTGACTATAAGCCTTCATCCTTTATATTTTTGAAAACTGTCCCTTACATTTTTATTCATTAACGCTTGCAAGAAAATAAGATTTATTGCCCGACCACCTATCCTGAAAACAGAAAAGTCCCCAGTGAAAATGTGGGAAAAACAAAAAGCAAAGCAACTTTATTCCTGTGTATGTGTTATTTGGCACACAGATGCTGACGTCAACACAAAATAGGCTGCAAGCTGGCTGCCATTGAAGCACATCTGGCACCATGGTCTCAATCTATATATTTGATGTCATTACCTTCGCCCGGTTCCAGCAAATCAGTTTTAATCAATTTCTTAATCTCCTCCTCCATTAATTGAACAGTGGGCTTGAAACGGTGCAGAACTGCTTCAGCGCATTCGCTCAGAAGTTTTTCACGAGGTAACACTTTAAACTTCTTCATGATGCGAACCAGTGCAGCTTTAATCTCCAGTCGTCTGTCGGCCTCAAGAGTCCTAGTCTCTTTCTTCTCTTCCACCTGAGGTCGCTGAAATGGGATCTTGATCTCGTCCAATATGCTCGTAAACTTCAAATTCAATTCAAACCTGTCAGTTGGAGCTATTGTTGTGTTGTCCGGCTCCTTTAAAAGGATTTTGTAATTCTCATCAAATACCAGTGACTGTAGCACTGACTTAAGTACTCCATCTTCCAACTTCGTCCGAGATTTGATTTCTTCAAAGCTCAACTTTTGTGAGTCTTCTAAGTCACTGAACAACAAGATCACGGACGCTTGGTAAGTTGATGCTATAATTTCTATTGGCTTTTCGTCAAACTGGACAATCACATTAGCGGTCCCCAAGGAGTAAACCCATCTAAGTATACGATTCCCATATAGTTCAGAATAAAAGTGATCAAATACGCCTGTGGCTTCAGCCATTTGCAATGGTGGAATAAATTCAGCAGACTTATACGATTGCCACAAAAAATCTCTCAATGCTGTAACAGTCACATCAATTCCAAGATTGCTACCTGAACTATCAATGTACTGCTTGAATCTATCTTGAATTTCACCTGCTCTTACGAAATCATTAAGCAACGCCTCCAATTCAGCTACAAACCCCTCACGGAATTGAGGCTTAACAAGATTCAATAAAGTATTTTCATCTTGAAGACCTGAACTTTTATCAAATAGTAGTCTGTCAACTAATTTACGTTTGTAAAATTTAATAAATGCATCTTTCTCATAGATATACTTCAAAAGTGCCGCCAAATTTTCAAAAGTTTCTGTAACATGATTACCGCTTTTAAGCGCATGGCTAAAAAGTGTGGCAAATAACTCTGAACTGCCCAATCCTCCAGTTCTTTTATTGCATACAACTTCAAAAGCTTCCCTCAAAGCTTTTTGAAAAAGATCATGATTTTTAAAAGGACCTGTAACAACAAACAGAGCCTTCTGATGAAAGGCAACAATCTTGCTCACAAATCCCTGTTCTGTTAATATGTCAATTATATCCCTTCCGCGTGTATCAGTGTTTACAGCAATATTTACCCCTTCAATCAACGCTACTCCTTCCTTAGTCAAATAGTCTTGAAAAATTAGTACAGCAGATTCAAAACCCTCAGGTACTTCACTGAACAACCTGGCCAACCTTGAAATGTCTTCTTTCTTATAGTCCCTAAGCAGGACACGGAAGCCTGAATGCTCATTTTCCAAAAGAGCAGTCCTGTGAGAAGAAAGGAGCTCATTTCGTACTGTCTCTACTAACTTCTCCCTGCTGTCGGAGTGCAAATAATGTTCGACTCTATTGGCCTCATTCACGTAACTTTCATCAACCTTTATCAAATATTCTGGTACAGAAAGCTCTGAGATCCAGACTTCAGCCTTTCTGGAATAGTAACTTTGCGTCTTTTCCAACAGGATTTTTTCAAAGTCACTCTTGTACAAATCGAGGCCAGTCTCCACAAAAATATCGACAACGCTTTTCAACGGAGCTCTGTCAATTTTCTCTCCATCGCGCTCTAGATCAATCCGACGAATCACCACATCCGTCACAACAAGTGACTGATAGACCCGCTCACGGAAGGCCGTGATTCCAACTTGAGTCAGTGAAGGCAGAGACTCTTTTCGCACGAAGTAACGATCCAAATAAGTAAACACATTTGACAGGAATTGAAGTATCAATTTATAATTTTCCCAAACCTTAGCAACTTCTTCCAACATGAACTCACCATGGTCGCCATGTAATGCTGGGAACAGCCTCACAGTGATGTATTCATCAATCGCTTCCCTGTATTTATCATAGACTTGCTGAGGGTAGTGATGAGGGGGTTTTTGGGTGCACAGTCTGTACACAGTTCTATAAATCTCCATGTACTCACTTACATGAAAGTCGATGAACTTGGTTTTTAAACCTCCCTCCACCTTCTTTATCAACTTAAGAAAACCCCCATAAATAACAGCCCATCCTTGCTCAAACTCCATAACATCAGTGTCGCTCATCTTCGCTTCTTTGTCTACATCCAATTAATCATTTCATAATAAGTAACTTAAAATTTGAAGTTTCTGTTCTTCAGGTCCATTCCCCTGAACTAAACTAAACGCTGTAAAACAAAGAACCCACTTCACCAAACACTAAATCCATACTTCACCAAAACCCTAAATCCATACCTTTCTTATTTAGAAAGATTTCTTTGGAACAACGACCATTAACTCCGTAAAAAAATCAAGTTTTCCTCTCCCTTTCCCTAAATTAAAAATGCTTCCATACAAATATAAATAAATAAATAAAATCAGTAACTTAAAATTTGAAGTTTCTGTTCTTCAGATCCATTCCCCTGAATTAAACGCTGTAAAAACAAAGAACCCACTTCACCAAAACACTAAATCCATACTCTTATGATTTGGAACAACGACCATTAACTCTGTAAAAATTCAAGTTTCCTTACCCTTTCCCCAAATGAAAAATGCTGCTAAATTAAAAAGATTTCATTCTTGGGAAAACACTGTAAAAATTACTTAAATTTGAGAGATAAAAATGGAACAATAAAAAATAAAATAAAATAAATTTATAGTTTAATTGGAGAGGAAAAAAATAATAAAAATAAACTCCACAGTGCTCTAATTCCTTGTATGCTCAAATTTTCCATATTTTACAGAGTATGTTTATACCTGTCTGGAATAAAAGTGAAATGAATTCTTTCCAAATTTAATTTGGAGTTGATATGTGTCTTTTAAAAAAGTAATATATAGTTTTTATAAAAATAAAATAAATTTTACAATTCAATAGCTCAATAACTTTACAATTTAATAACTTAATATGAAAGAGATGTTTACAATATTTAGCTATAACAAAAAATGAAAATAAAAAGATGTCTAAGGTGTTCAGATATAATAAAAAATGAAAATCAATTCTATACCTTGGTTGGAAATGTGTAATTCTCTCCTTCCATATTAAAAACAATGTCAAGCTATAATCGAAAAATAAACTTTACAACCCAAAATAAAGAAGAACAGAAATATTCTAAAATACAAAAAACTACAATTAGATCAACAAACAAAATCACCTTAAAAATTGAAAATGGAAACACCTCTACATTTCAACAAACAAAATCACCTAAAAAATTGAAAATAAAAGACCAAAAAAAACATAAAAATCCAAAATTCTGAAATACAAAACTTACAATTCCACCCACAAATAAAATCAACTCAAAATTAAAATATCAAATCACTTAGGTTGAAGTTTTATCAAAAATCCATCTGATTAACAAAGATTGAAGTTTTATCAAAAATCCATCTGATTAACAAAGCCTCGAGAAAAACTGAAATTTCTTTAAAAAAATATTAAAAACTTATCAATTAGTTGCAACAGGAGGAGGACATAGCATAGCCCAAGAAATTTACTGGTAGTTACGTGTCAAACAAATAATAAAAATAAAAATAAAACCCAAAAAAACTGTTTCCAACCTCACTTACATATACCCAAAAACATAACAAATCCATTCTAGGCTCTGGCATACAGTGAAAATATAATTTCCAGGACCATAAAAGACAATAAATTTCTTTATTGCAGATGACTTCGTTTGCTGCAACAATCAGATTCTATATTGAATAAATGTTGTAACTGCAAAACAAAAATTGGTCATACTAGTCTCTTAGAAAATACCTTCAAGCCTTTCTCAATGTGAACAAACGCTGTGATTTCCAGCCCAAGTTCGAGTGTCTCGGCCTCCAAGTAAGAGCCCTGTATTCTCCTGTGAATGCTGCTACAGAATACCAAGAAAAATTCTTTGCTCCTCCTTTTATATCACACCCTCCGCATGCTATCCTGGGAAGACAAGATGGTTTTTTAACGGTTTCGTGTAGAAAAACCGTAGACCTAATTTGGTCTTTCCACGTGTGAGTCCATTAACTTCCAACTTAACGAGTAACCGCAAAACTGTAGGAAGCATATCCAAAATTCACCTATGTTGAAGGCCTGTTCTCTCAAAGAGATTTTAATACACCACAAGTTAAAAACACCTTATCAAACAAAAGTAATGAGGAAGCAATTGATATTTTAGTCAATTTCATTTTCATTAGCAATTGATATTTTAGTCAATTTCATTTTCATTTTCATTTTTAAGAAAAATATTAATTTTTTATATCAATCAAAATCGATATACTCTCTCAATTTAGAAGGTCAATATTCTTTGCTCTCGTTTATAGTGGCATGTATTATAAACCCTGCAATAAAAAAGAAACAAAAAACACTAATTTTTAGATTTATAATAGGTCTCATTTTGACAAAATTCCATTAGATTCATAATAGAGTTTCATTTTTACAAATTCGACTGCTCATCTTTGTGTGTAGTTGTAAGTAAGGTATCACTTAGGCTTTTATTAAATTTTGATTTAAGAAAATGTATTGGTCTCCGGTGATGTTATGAGGTTACAAGATGGCAAAGGGGGAGAGCTATATATAAGAGTTTCAGTCATCTTTAGTGGGGGAGAAACAATTGTTAGAGAAGCTCCAAGAAGAACTATAATTCAACCAACTAACATTTACAAAGAACTTGAATGCATTGTGACCTCTAAATACTTCAAGTGATGTACACCCATGAACACATTCACTTTGTTTTGCTAATTTCTTATCTCTAGCTTTAGTTAAGTAATCTCCATCATAGAGGAGTCTTGAATGTCACTGTTCTCCATCACCCTATACTTGAATTCCATTTGCCACTTGTCTTAACCGTAAGTTGTAGTATTCATGTTGTTGTAATGAATACATCATTAGACTCCATGTTTGATTTCCCCCAAGTTACATAGCACACAACATCAACTACAATAGTAATGATGACCCATGGAAACCACCTTTGCACACTAAACCATTCCAAAAACACTAAGAGATTATGATTCCCTACATAGTACATGGAAACCACCTTTCCACATTAAACTGTACCAAAACATACTAAGAGATTATGATTCCCGACATAATACACTCAAACAACCAATGCTCACCAATGCAAAGGGACTCAAATCTTGGAGCAAGAAGCGAAGTCTTACCTCCTACTTTAGTGAAGTGACAATGCTCTTCAACAAACTTGTGATGCATCTTTCCAATGATAACAAACTAGTCTCTGTTTCCAGTGATATTGAACCAACCAGCCATTGAATTAAACTCTCATCCGTAGTGTTGGTATTCCTCATAATTGTTATCATAAAATATTGTAGGGGACGATAAGTTGATTGACACTAGCAAGCTGGCTAATAAGTTGATTAACACTAGTGAGTTAGCTTGTTGTGTCATCATTCATGCATGATGTGCTAAGTGGATGTACGAGATGGGTTTACATTAACTTTACAAACATCATAGGGAGAGTTGGATTATTCTCCTTGATTCACCGATGGGGAGTTTGGCACGCCTATTTGCTTGAACATAAATACAAAAGAAATGATAAAACCAAATATTTCCAAAATCATTGAGTACTTATAGAAACTTTTATGTTATTCGTGAAGGTTAGTATTTAGGATGTTAGTCTTGAAGGTTAGGATTTAAGATGTGTTGGGCACTCTACTAAACAATGTAATGATACACATATTAATACATCAAACTTTGTCTCTTAAGATATACAAACTATCTTGGATACACAATCACTTGGTTGAGAGAATATCTCAACCACACACTTATCTAAGAAGCTAACTAGTTGGAGTAAATCTCTTACATCCAACTAGGCCTAACAACCTCCTAGAGACTAGAAACAAACTCCTTGTGGCGACTAACTCTACCTAATAATGACCAATAATCAAAGAATTCAATTATGATCAGACATATAAGACAAGTAGGAGCTACATAGTCCAACCTTATTATCACATTTGAGTAATCAAATTAATTTTTAAAAAAAAAAAAAAAAACAGTCTACCCTTATCTTGGTTTTCTTTCTTTTAAAAAATAATTAAAAGATGATAGTTTAGTGAATGTTTTAGATGAAGTTTTTTCATAAATTTAGAAGAATTTTGATATCCAAAATATTAGGCATACATTTAAAATAAAGTGTATTCTTCATTAATAATTGAGAGAAATATAGATATTTACATTTTAATCCAATCATCATATGAAGATAATATGCATTGTAATTGTCTCCAAATCCATAAATGAGATTTAATAATGGTTTCAAACGTTTTATGTTTTTTTATTTAATATGATGTTTGTATCTTAATTTTAAAGGAGCGTTTGAAATGGGATATGATCTTTCATGAAGTTATGAATCGTTTCTTTATTTATTAGTTAACGTGATTTGATTATGAATAATGTAACACTATTTTTTTAGGTTATATGATTTGAATATGAAAAATGCAACGATATTTATTTAATAAATAAATAGATAAAATATTTGGAAGTAATGTCGAATTTTAAATTATGGGATGATATTGTCATGGTATTGGTTATAGTGCGTTTGAAGAATGTTGTTGAAAATGTATTTGAAAAAATACATAGTGAGATTTATGGTTTGAATACCAAAATAATTTTAAAAAACATTAAGAATTCAACCCTAAAATAATAGATGGATAAATTAACCTTAAATCATTGTTCTCTTGAATAGGGTGATAGAGACGTCAGTGTATGACTTATGCAAATGTGTTGAGCCACAATATCTATAACACCATGGGACGGGTGGAGGTGTAGATTCATGATAACGAATTGAATGCTAGTACTATCCAAGTTGTAAGGTTAATGGTGTTTTGTTATACTTTTTTAGAGGTTTGTTCATCACCCAAACTGAGTATGCACTTGAGTAAATCTAAAGCTTTGAAAGCAATGATGAAGTTGTACATGGTGATGGCCTTAAATGGGCATTGACACACGTGAAGAGGGTTCTTAATCATTGTCTCCATGCTCTCTATTTCAACCGCATTATTGGACAATGGGCTACATTTACACTTGTCAAGTGGAAAAGTAATGGAATACCTAAGGATCTTATGAGCGTGTAGTAGAGTTACAATGAGTTTGGTAGCAAGGGGTAGAGCCATTTTAATGGTTGTGATGATTATAGGCTTGGAAATTGTCAAACTCTAGAATGTACAATGGAATTTACTCTCTATGAAAGGAACTTTAATCATGAATAGGAATGGCAAGCAACCAATGAAGGAGGAGGACACATTTGGGAGTAACATCACTAAAAGGGGTTGACAATGAACACACTTATAATTGCCTAAGAAGGGAAGGTATCAAAGAATGACCAAGGCCTAAAAAGAAGCTATAGATGCTACTCGCAAGTGCCATCACAAGTTCAATGATGGAGTCAAGGCAAAAACAGAGGAATTAGAGAAGAAATTTAGGGATAAGATGGTGCAAGACTTCAAGGGAGGAAGTGGGATGCAAAGCCACTTCAATGGATGCTAGACATAAGGTTCACAAGAAGTAGAGACACAAAACTTTTTAGGATGGTAGAAACATGTTCACTCAACAAGTCTCATTGCATAGATAATTAAAGAGAAGGGGAACCAACAAAGGGAAGTTCTAAACAAATTAGAAATTACAGAGAAAAATATGGAAATTACAAAACAAAGTATGATGTTTTTATCAAGGCTTATTGGGGACTAGAGGCAATGATGGTGTTAGAAACATTTTAGGACTAGCCAGTTGAAGACACTTAGCCCAATGCCTAGTCTACTTACATCCTGATATATTTTGATTCTATAGAGGAGCATTAGCTTTTCTTAATAATTGTTTAGGGTTTTTTAAGTCTATTTTTTCAATTCCTTTATCAAAAGAATTTCTTTATGCCCTACTACTCAGTATTGTTAGGAATTAAAAGGTCATGGTTTACAAGACAACCCCAAATTTTTGGAAAAAGAATATTTTTAAAATCATCAAGTATTAAAGGCACTAGTAAATATAGTTGCTTGCTATTTTGAAGTATCTTTCCTATGTATTTTATGAAAAACTCGAACATTCTCTCAAGGAGTATCAACTCCATAATCACTTATGATGCAACCTATCTTTTGTATATTAATATGAAATAATATATGAATGACAAAAACAACACTTAAATGATTATTATTTTAAGATTTGTTTTTAGATTTCATTTCTAACTAGTAAGATGTTATACATGCAAATGCAAATGTGGGAGCGCACACATTAAAAATTTAAAATGAAAAAGCATGAATAGGTTCACTAACAGCATAATCATATTCATCTACGATTCATAAAATTATAAAGCCACAAAATTCTCATTCAATATTCATCTAGAAAAAAATTTAATATTAATATTAAAAGCCTTCATCTCAATTTCGAGAAGTATTATAACTTAATAACTAGAGGTGTTATATAAAATGATTCTTTTAGTGTGTATTTTTTTCATTATTTATGATACTGGTCTTTGCTCTGATCACACCCACTCGCAACCCACCATCCTCATAAGCATCAACTTCCTCGTACAAATTAAACTGGTACTTCCTCTGCTCTGGAGGGCTTGGTTTTGTGCGATGATTATCTACTTTCTTCATCAATTGTTTTGTCCATCCTAATCGCTTACAAGGTCCATGTACTCCACTATGAACCTTGCCCCCTGTTATTTTACAAGTCTGGCACATAACTAGGCCCCTTTGAAATAATAAGTCTTGCACATAACCAGACCCTTCTAAGCTCATCTCCACAATGGACACCTCTACTAGGTCACCATTTACTCAACTATATTTCGTCCTCCCCATTAAAGAAGCACTACAAGATCAAGGTGGGCTCTTCTTTTGCACAATTTTCTGACTCAATGTTTCAGCAACTTACAAGCTCCATGTTCATTCTGAACAAATATTGGTCATCCATTCCTCCATACAGAGAGAACTAACATCATTCCTTGAAACACGGTTAAAACAGATAATATATCAATGATGGGTATCTATGACCACCCAGCACTAATCATTCATCAACTTCCTCATCCAGATTAAACTGATCTTTGCTCTGAGGGTTTGGCCTTATGTGATGGTTATCTACTTTTTCCAACAGTTGTTTTGTTTCATCTTCACCGCTCCCAAGGTCCCTGTACCCCACTATGAACCCTGCTCCCTGCTTTTTTACAAGTCTTGCACAGAACCAGGTCCCTATGAATCCCTTTTTATCACTGCACACCTCTACTAGGTCACCGCATCCACCCACCACCAATCATTCTCGTAAGCATCAACTTCCTCATACAGATCAAACTGGTATTTGCTCTAGACGGCTTGGCCTTATGTGATAGTTATCCGCACTCTCCTTCAGTTGTTTTGTTTCATTCTCATCGCTCACAAGCTCTCTCTACTCCCCTAAACCTTGACCCTGCTTTTTTTGACAAGTCTTGCACATAACCAGGCCCCTCTATACTCCTCTTCATTAGTGGAAACCTCGACCAGGTCACCATTGCTCAACTTCATTTCGTCCTTCTCACTAAACAAGCACTACAAGATCAAGGCAGGCTCCTTCTTTTGCACAGTTTTCTCACTCAAATGCTTCACCGGCTTACAAAACTCATGTTGACTCTGAACAAATACTGGTCAGTGGTCACCCATTCCTCCATGCAAAGAGAACTAAGCCATCATTCAACGAAACACAGTTAAAACAAATAATAAATTATGGGTATCAGTGACCCACCCACCACTAATCATCATTCATCAACATCCTCATACAGATTAAACTGATCTTTGCTTTGGAGGGTTTGGCCTTATGTGACAGTTATCTACTTTCTCCCTCAATTGCTTTCTATCATCTTCACCACTCACAACGTCCATGTACCCCACTATGAACCCTGCCCCATCCTTTTTCACAAGTCTTGAACAGAACCAGAGCCTTCTGAACCCCTCTTCGTCACTGGACACCTCTACCAAGTCACCACATCTACCCACCATCGATCGTCCTTATAAGCATCAACTTCCTCATACAGATTAAACTGGTCTTTGCTCTAGAGGGATTGGCCTTGTGTGACGATTATCCACATTCTCCCTTGGTTGTTTTGTTCCATACTCATCCATCGCAGGGTTTCTGTACACCACCGAACCTTGCCCCCCACTTTTTTAACGAATCTTACACAAAACCAGGCGTCTCTGAACCCCTCTTCGCCACTAGACAACTTTATCAGGTCACCATTGCTCAGCTTCATTTGACCCTCCTTACCAAATAAACCCTAGAAGATCAATGTGCGCTCCCTCTTTTGCAAAATTTTCTCACTGAATGCTTCACCAGCTAGCATATAAGACCTATGTTCACTCTCATCAAATATTGGTCATCCATTCCGCCCTGCAAAGAGAATTAGGCCGTCATTTCTTGAAACACAGTTAGAACAGACAACAAATCAATGATGTGTATCTTGACATGATGAGTAGAATTTATGAGTCGTGTCGATGGCGAGCCTGCAATGTGCTCTATCAATTACCGCGATCAACAGAGAGAAAAACCCCTCCATTCCTCTGATGAACATAATTTGTTATTTTTTCTGAGTATTGAAGATCTGAACAGCATTGGAAAACGACAATCCGTTGCTAAGATTAACCAAATTCGATCTCTGGTCGCATGCAATGTCTTCATTCGCATGTAATGTCTTCAAGTGAAACCATAGTGAAACCATTAGAGAGCCCATGAAACCAACCTTTCGAACCAACAAAAAAATACCAAATAATGCCTCCATTCAAACGAAACCAAGACAAGTAAGCCAAGTGATGCACGCAATGCTTTCATTCGATGTAATATATTCAAGTAAAATCAAGCCTGCAAGCTAAACACTTAGAAACGAAACAGGGCCCAATGATGACCAGCCTAATGGAAAGGTTAAAGGTGAGAAGAATTCTCCATTTCAGAGCAACGAACAAACGAACGAACAGAAGGCTCCTGCAACAAATGCTCAATCAACAGGCAATTGGGCAAGTTCCCTGTAAGAACGCTCAAAAGGCATAAAAGCCGGGAGTACTCTAAAGTGGCTACGTTTTGTTCAAATAAATTAGAAATTATTTTCATAAAATTTAGTGGAAAATTTTAAAAATATTTATTACCGCTTCAACATAGTGGGTATTTATAGGTTTTTGATAATGTTGAATCTAATTTCACTATTAATTCAAAACACTCCCATAATCAAATTTAACCCAAAAAAAAAATCCAATCCAAACAAGATTGTCATCCATTCAAAACACTCTCATTTAACCCAAAAGCAAAAAATCTAGTCCCCACATACTTTAGATCACGTGGGAGACAAAAAAACACATAAAAATCATGTGCACAAAAGCCAAAAAACATCAACAAACACTTGAGTTGGCCAGCAAGGTACTCCATTACTAGTAAATCAACTAGCACAACCACATTAATAAATGTGGTTGATATCTGTGCGCTTGAATCTAATATATATTATATTTTAAACTTAATATTATAAACCATAATATCAAACCCAATATTATAAACCCTAATATTAATATATTAATTATGCATTAATAAAATATTTTTTTTTGTATTTTGGCTTCTGTGATCCATAATGAATTAAGCGAAGTCTTTCGGTAGAAATCACATAAGAGAAATTTTTGGCCGATGTGTTTCTAACCAACAAGTGTGGTCATTTGGTCCTGATGATGAACCACACTTATTGGTTCGAAATGTGTTGGCCAAAAATTTCTCTTATATGATTTCTACCAAAAGACTTTGCTTAATAAAATATTGTTTTAATAAATATTAATATACTAATTAATATTAAACACAAGGGACTTATATTATAAACCTTAGGGAGTAATATTATAAATACAATGGAATAATATTAAACCCAAGGGATAATTATTATAAGGCCCTTCGGATGAATATTATAAAGGCAAGGGATTATTGATTACTATTGGATAATTAAAAAAATATCCAAGGAAATAATATTAAACCCTATGAATATCAACCCTTAGATTAATAACCCAAGGGATTGATATTATAAACTCAAGGGATTAATATTAAAACCCCAAGGGATATAAATCTAACGGAGTAATATTAAACCCCAGAGATTAATATTATAAACCAAAGGTATATAAACCCTAAGATAAATAGTATAAACCCTAAAATAAACATGGATGATCATGGTTGATCATGGTTCACTTTCATATTGAGACAATCCTTGTCACAATATGACATTATACCATGGCTCCACCGTGTGTGACCATGATTGATTTTCATATTGATACAATATTTGCCACAATGCAACGTTGGACCATGGTTGATTTTCATATTGAGACAATCTTTGTCATAATGTGACGTTGGACCATGGTTCACCATGATTCATTTTATAAAATATGATTGATCATGGTTCACCATGATTGATATTATAAATCCAAGAGATTATAAACCCAAGATAATAATGTTAAACCCCTGGAATAATATAAACCCAAGGCATATAAACCCTAAGATAAATATTATAAACCCTTAAATAAACATGGTTGACCATGGTTGATTTTCATAATGAGACAATCTTTGTCACAATGCGACGTTGGACCATGGTTGACCATGATTGATTTTATAAAACATGGTTGACCATGGTTGGTTATGATTGACCATCGTTGACCATGATTTTCCATAGTTGACCATGATCAATATTATAAACCGAATGGAATAATAAACCCAAGGGATTAATACTAAAAACTCAAAGGATTAGAAACCCAATGGAATAATATTAATCCCAAGGGAATAATATTAAACCCTTGGAATATGAACCCTTAGGTTAATAAACCCAAGGGATTGATATTATAAAACCTAGGGAATAATAGTAAACCCTAAGAATATGAAACTTTTGATTAATAAAACGAAAGGATTACTATTTTAAGCCCAAGGATTAATACTAAAACTGCAAAGAATTATGAATGCAACAGAATAATATTGAACCCAAGGGATTAATATTATAAACCTAAGGTATATAAACCCTAAGATAATATTTTAAACCCTAAAATAAAAATGGTTAACCATGTTTGATTTTCATATCAAGACAATCCTGGTCACAATGTGACATTGGACCATGGTTGACTGTGGTTAATTTTCATAGTGAGACAATCTTTGTAACAATGTGACGTCACACCATGGTTTACCATGGTTGAAATTATAAAACATGGTAGACCATGGTTGGTCGTAATTGACCATGGTTGACCATGGTTGACAATGATTGATATTGTAAATCCAAGAAAATAATAAACCCAACGGATTAATACTAAAAACCCAAGGGAATAATATAAACCCAAGGTACATAAACCCTAATATAAATATTATAAACCCTTAAATAAACATGGTTGAACATGGTTTTTTTCATAATGAGATAATCTTGATCACAATGCGACATTGGACCATGCTCGACCATGGTTGAACCCTTAGATTAATAAACCCAAGGGATTGATATTATAAACCCAAGGTAATAATAAAACCAAAGGATTATATAAAAACCCCAAACGATTACAAACCCAAGGGAATAATATTAAACCCAAGGGACTAATATTATAAATCTAAGGTATATAAACACTAAAATAAACATGGTTGACCATGGTTGATTTTCATATTGAGACAATCCTTGTTACAATGTGATGTAGGACCATGGTTGCAATGATTGATTTTATAAAACATGGTTCACCATGGTTAATCATGGTTGAATAATAGTAAACCCATGGGACTAATATTATAAATGAAAGGTATATAAACCCTAAGATAAATATTATAAACACTAAAATAAACATGGTTGATTTTCATATTGAGACAATCATTGTCACAATCTCACATTGGACCATGATTACCAATGGTTGATGATTATTGATTTTCAAATCGAGAGAATCTTTGTCACAGTGTGACATTGGACCATGGTTCACCATGATTGATATTATAAACTGAAGGTATATAAACCCAAAGATAATATTTTTAACCCTAAAATAAACATGGTTTACCATGGTTGATTTCCATATTAAGACAATCCTTGTCACAATGCGAAGTTGGACCATGGGTGACCATGCTTGACCATGATTGATTTTGATATCAAGACAATATTTCTCATAATGCGACATTGGATCATGGTTGACTATGGTTTATTTTTATATTGAGACAATATTTGTCACAGTGCAACATTTGACCATGGTTGACCATGATTGGTATTATAAACCCAAGGGAATAATAAACCCCAAGGGATTGATTTATAAACCCAAGGGAATAATAAACATAAGGGATTGATATTATAAACTCAAGGGATTAATACTAAAACTCCAAGGGAATAATATTAACCCCAAGGGGTTAAGATTATAAACCCAAGGTACATAAGCCCTAAGATAAATATTATAAACATTAAAATAAACATGATTGACCATGGCTCATTTTCATATTGAGTCAATCCTGGTTAGAATGCGATGTCGGACCATGCTGGACCATGCTAAACCATGGATGATTTTCATATCAAGACAATATTTGTCACAATGTGACATTTGACCATGATTGACCATGTTTGATTTTATAAAACATGGTTGACCAAAGTTGACCATGATTGACTAAACCCAAGGGACTAATATTATAAACCCAAGGTATATAAACCTTAGATAAATATTATAAATACTAAAATAAACATGGCTCACCATGGATGACCATGGTTGATTTTCATATTGATACAATCCTTGTCACAATGTGACATTGGACCACGGTAGACCATGGTTGACCATGATTGATTTTAAAATGAGAGAATGTTTGTGAGAATGCGACATTGGACCATGGTTAACCATGGATGGTATTATAAAGCCAATGGAATAATAAACCCTAGGGATTAATACTAAAAACCTAAGGTATTATAAACCTAAGCGAATAATATTAAACCCTAGGAATATGAACCCTTAGATTAATAAACCCAAGGGATTGATAGTATAAACCCAAGGGATAAATATTATAAACCCAAGGTATATAAACCCTAAGATAAATATTATAAACCCTAAAATAAACATGGTTGACCATGGTTGATTTTCATATTGAGACAATCCTTATCATGATGTGGTGTTGGACCATGCTTGACCATGATTGATTTTCATATTGAAACAATATTTCTCACAATGTGAAGTTGGACCATGGTTGACCATGGTTAATTTTCATATTGAGACAATCTTTGTCACAATGCGACATTTAACCATGGCTCGCTATGATTGACCATGGTTGACCATGATTGATATTATAAACTCAAGGGATTGATATTATAAACCCAAAGAAATAATAAACCCAAGGGATTAATACTAAAACCCCAAGGGATTATGAACCCAAGGGAATAATATTAAACCTAAGGGACTAATATTATAAACCCAAGGTGTATAAACCTGAAGATAAATATTATAAACACTAAAATAAGCATGGTTGACCATGGTTGATTTTCATATCGAGACAATCATTGTTACAATCCAACGTTGGACTATGGTTGATCATGTTTAACCATTGTTGATTTTCATATCAAGACAATCTTTGTCACAATGTGACATTCAACCATGAATAACCATGATTGACCATGAATGAACATAGTTGACCAAAATTATCTATAATTATCATATTGAAACAATATTTATAAAACATAAAAACCTCGCTAATTATAACTTCCTAACCTAAATGACAAATACACATTTATATTTTATTGATTTAATGGTTAACATTGTCTTTTGAATATAAATTTTTAAATATATTGAAGTTAAAAATTATTGAAACAAATATCAGCTACTTGAGATTGCATGATGCCAAATGATCTTCATCTACTTTAAGAATATTCCCAAATTTTTTAGAATTTTGAATCCATCTCTTTTACAAACGAATATTAAATATATGATTTTCGAGGTTGCATTATGCCAAATGATCTTTATCTATTTTTCAATTGTCTTCCCATATCTTTACTATTTTGGATTCATCTTTTCCATCGACTCGTTTTTTATTTTGGGTTAGTTATATATCTCTTTTTTCCTAAATTATTTTGTTTGGTTGATTTTAATGGTAATTGGAATATAAAATAAATATATTATTTTTGAATTATTTATTAGTATATTATAAAACCTATATAAATTAAATTTATTCTTATTAGTATTTGATCTATTTTTTTTCTTTAAAATCCAAATTTTCACCATATATACTTTACATTTTCTCTTTTTCTTTAAAATCCAAATTTTCACCATATATACTTTAACATTTTTAACAAGTTGGATTATTAACTTTAGTTATAAAAAACATGGATTATCGGTTTATATGTAGTAAATTTTCAAACATCAATTTGATCTTCTTGCAATGATTCATAGTCCTAATCATTGTTAAACATGGATGGGTTATGGTTATCAAATGCCAATATTCTAAATCTATAGAATGTGATATTAGAAAAATCAAAATATCTATAAAAGAGAGATAAAATTATATTCGAACATTAACAAATAAATATAAAATGATATAGAAGTATTTTTGAAAGGGCAATTTATTTTTACAATAAAATAAATGCATAAAGATGAGATGAGTTGATCATAAAACTAAATCTCCTTAGTGTATATATATAAAAGACAAAGGTACAATTGCAATTAATGGGTCTAGTTCACAACACTAATATAACAATAGAAATACAACTCAATATCTAGGGCTTTACATGGGATTTTATCCTTAACATGAGGTTTTGTCTAAGAATTAACACAAAGCATATTATTTTTATATTTAATGTCAAAGTTCTAACTTAGGGTTGCACTGTGAGCTACATTCCCTAAAGCATTTTAATCATTAGTACATTAGATTGGAAACACAAGTCTTGCATCAAATCATGAATTTATACACCTATTTGCTCAATTAATATCCAATTAGGAAAATGAGAAAACATATAGAACTACATAGTTTTGTATAGTTGCCTTCTCAAGGATTGCCCATGTTAAGTGGTTGATCTACACGTCTCTGCATAACAAAGAATTGATTAGAAATATTTGAGCTGTCATGCAAAATTCTTTAGGTAAAATCTCTTAATGCATGAAATTGTTGCATCTAGATACATCAAATTAAATATAAATGCTCTATGACTACCAAAGTTTTGATAGGTTTCACATGTACCATTAAATTGAAGAAAAAAAAATCCTCAAGAAAATTATGTATCTATTGCATAAGACAAAAGTGTCATGAGTTACAGGGAGGGACCACAATCTTGTCAATTAACACATGTCAAGGGAGAGAGTTCCAACTAGAATGTTGTTTCACAACCCTTGAAATGATAACAATATGCCCATCCAAAAAGAGTGGAACCAAATTTAATTCACAAATCAAAGGTGAACAATATTATTAACTCAAAAGCTTCTTCCAAACCAGAATAGGGAAAAAAATAGCAATTTTTTGCTTAACGAGGAAACAATGGCCCTATGGAAATTCATAAAGGACCAAGGATCTTATGAATATTGCAAAAGTTCATTTCAATAAATAAACCTAGGGATATTCCCACTTAATTTATTCTCGACAAATTTCCTAAAAGTGCAAAAGCATTGTCAAATGATATGCTCCAAAGTTTAGAGTTTTCACATCTTACACAAATTAACACAAAAGTTGTTTTGAAATCTTAGTTGAAAATACTTTCCTTTTATATTCAAGCTTTTGTGATCCATAATGAATTAAGCAAAGTCTTTCGGTAGAAATCATATAAGAGAAAAAATTTGGCCGACGCGTTTCGAACCAACAAGTGTGGTTCATCATCTAGTCCTAATGATGAACCACACTTGTTGGTTAGAAATGCATCGGCCAAAAAATTCTCGTATGTGATTTCTACCGAAAGACTTTGCTTAACTTTCTTTTTACTTAACAAAGAAACAATCGCTCTACAAAAACTCATAAAGAACAAAGGATCTTATAAATATTGCAGAACTTCATTTCAATAAATAAATCTAAGGAACTTTCAAGTTAATTAATTCTATGCAAAATCGTTGAAAAACTGAAAAGCATTGTTAAATGATATAGTCCATAGTAGAGTTTACATATCCCATGTGATGCTTAAAGAATTAAAGAGCAATAAATAGGGTAGATTCCAAACTAGTTTCCCAACTTACCTTTTTTCCAAGTTTAAAATTTGAAACGATGTCAAATGGATAAATCCCATTAATTAGTTATTTTTTAAAATCCTATAAATTTAGTTCATGTGTTACAAATTAATTCCATTATGTTATCATAGAAGGAAAAATACAAAAATATCTAAACATGTTGTAGCCATTTTACCAAACCAAACCAAGCAAAGGTAAAGAAAACTTTAAACATAAATAAGGGTCAAAATAGTTTTCGCAAGGGGCGTTAAAATCAAATCAGAGTCAAATAACTTTTGTTACTACTACTATTTCATGTAACCAAGCACCAAATTCAAATCACTCTAGGAATCAAGTATTCAATGGGTGTGATCAAAATTCCAATCAAGTGAATGTAAGATACTTGATAAACTACCTTGTAGAGGAGATCAATATGGGGTGATTAATTGAGGAAATGATAAACTATTTTGTAATTACTTCAATATTATAATAGCTTGAAGCCTTCTTATCAAATCACTTAGTTTTTCTTATCCACAGTAGATTTGACAAGATGAAAACAATGAAAATGAATTGCATGAAATGCAATAAGATGTAGCTTCAATGTTGTTAGTCAATCATTCAATTCCAGTGGAGGAGGACATGTGGCCAACCAACCATAACCAAGCTCAACGCCTTAGTGTTTTTTTTATTTATATTCAAAACAAAGGGATTGTTTCCCATAGATCCAACCTCAAGATCTCCCACACAATGGACAATATGAATGCAAAGAGTTTGCTAAATATAGTAGCAATCAACCTTTTAATATGGAATGGAAATAGTTAAGGTATGGGTGTACCTTACACCCTACGCATGTTGATGAAGATCATAGGCCTATTGCAACAACTAGAAGCTTTGGTCACAATGCGACATTGGACCATGCTCGACCATGGTTGAACCCTTAGATTAATAAACCCAAGGGATTGATATTATAAACCCAAGGGAATAATAAAACCAAATGATTAATACAAAAACCCCAAATGATTATGAACCCAAGGGAATAATATTAAACCCAAGGGACTAATATTATAAATCCAAAGTATATAAACACTAAAATAAAAATGGTTGACCATGGTTTATTTTCATATTGAGACAATCCTTGTTACAATGTGACGTAGGACCATGGTTGACCATGGTTAATCATGGTTGAATAATATTAAACCCATGGGACTAATATTATAAACGCAAAGTATATAAACCCTAAGATAAATATTATAAACACTAAAATAAACATGGTTGATTTTCATATTGAGACAATCCTTGTCACAATGTGACATTGGACCATGGCTACCTATGGTTGACGATTATTGATTTTCAAATCGAGAGAATATTTGTCACAATGTGACATTGGACCATGATTCACCATGATTGATATTATAAACCCAAGGTATATAAACCCAAAGATAAATATTATAAACCATAAAAGAAACATGGTTTACCATGGTTGATTTCCATATTAAGATAATCCTCATCACAATGTGAAGTTGGACCATGGGTGACCATACTAGACCATGCTTGATTTTGATATCAAGACAATATTTCTCATAATGAGAATTTGGACCATGGTTGATTTTTATATTGAGACAATATTTATCACAATGCGACATTTGACCATGGTTTACTATGATTGGTATTATAAACCCAAGGGAATAATAAACCCCAAGGGATTCATATTATAAACCCAAGGGAATAATAAAACTAAGGGATTGATATTATAAACCAAAGGGGTTAATACTGAAGCCCCAAGGGAATAATATTAAACCCAATGGGCTAAGATTATAAACCCAAGGTATATAAGCCCTAAGATAAATATTATAAACATTAAAATAAACGTGGTTGACCATGGCTCATTTTCATATTGAGTGAATCCTTGTTACAACGTGATGTTGGACCATGGTGGACCATGCTAAACCATGGTTGATTTTCATATCAAGACAATGTTTGTCACAATGCAATGTTTGACCATGGATGACCATATTTGATTTTATAAAACATGGTTGACCATGGTTGACCAAGGTTGACCATGATTGACTAAACCCAAGGGATTAATATTATAAACCCAAGGTATATAAACCCTAAGATAAATATTATAAGTACTAAAATAAACATGGTTCACCATGGTTGACAATGGTTGATTTTCATATTGAGGCAATCATTATCACAATGTGACATTAGACCATGGTAGACCATGGTTAACCATGATTGATTTTCAAATTGAGAGAATATTTTTCACAATAGGACATTGGACCATGGTTAACCATGGATGGTATTATAAAGCCAAGGGAATAATAAACCCTAGGGATTAATACTAAAAACCCAAGGCATTATAAACCTAAACGAATAATATTAAACACTAAGAATATGAACCCTTAGATTAATAAACCCAAGGGATTGATAGTATAAACCCAAGGTATATAAACCCTAAGATAAATATTATAAAGCATAAAATAAACATGGTTGAGAATTGTTGGTTTTCATATTGAGACAATCCTTGTCACAATGCGGTGCCATGGTTGACCATAATGGTTTTCATATTAAGACAATATTTCTCACAATGTGACATTGGACCATGGTTTACCATGGTTAATTTTCATATTGAGACAATCTTTGTCACAATGCCACATTTGACCATGGTTCGTTATGATTGACCATGGTTTGCTATGATTGACCATGGTTGACCATGATTGATATTATAAACCCAAATGATTGATATTATAAAGTCAAGGGAAAAATAAACCCAAGGGATTTATACTAAAGCCCCGAGGGATTATGAACCCAAGGGAATAATATTAAACCTAAGGGACTAATATTATAAACCCAAGGGATTGATATTATAAAGTCAAGGGAAAAATAAACCCAAGGGATTTATACTAAAACCCCAAGGAATTATGAACCCAAGGGAATAATATTAAACCTAAGGGACTAATATTATAAACCCTAAGATAAATATTATAAACACTAAAATAAACATGGTTGACTAAGGTTGACCATGGTTGATTTTCATATAGAGACAATCATTGTTACAATCCAACGTTGGAACATGGTTGACCATGCTTAACAATGGTTGATTTTCATTTAAGACAATCTTTGTCACAATGTGACGTTCGACCATGGTTGACCATGAATGACCATGGTTGACCAAAATTGACCATAATTAACCATAATTATCATATTGAGACAATATTTATAAATCATAAATGTTTCGTTAATTATCAATGTCCCAACTTAAATGACAAACTAATTTTTTACTATTTGAATGAAAAATTAGATTACATGAATTTTCGTAGGCAAAATGAGTATTTTCGTAAAAAATAATTTGATCATTAAAAAATAATATAAATATTAATTAAGCAAAGTCTTTTTGGTAGGAAATCACATAAAAAATTCACTGATACATTTCGAACCAACAAATATGCACATTTATTTTTAGTAATTTAATAATTAAAAATTATCATTAAATATTAATTTTTTGAATTATATTAAAATTAAAAATTATTAAAACAAATATCAACTTCTTGAGATTGCATGATGCCAAATTATCTTCATCTACTTTAATACTAGCAATTGTCCCAAAAGGTACAAAGAGAGGCCGATAGGAATATTAAATTGGAATTGTTGAATTTTTATAGAAGAGTTAATTGGTTTGTCGAAAATTTTCTTGCACTAGATCATTGTGCAATAACTTTTCTTTAGATGTTTTGTTTATATCTATATTACAAAGAACACATTGAATGTCTTTTTTTCATTTTAGAGTAAGTTAATTACCCAAAATCAAGAGGTTAAATTAATTACCCAAAATCAAGAAACCTTTATAGATGGCCAAGCATATACAAAGCTTGCTAGTGACGAAGGCAATAACCACCATGACTATCCTGTAAAAAGTCAAAACATAATATTAGAAAACATTTTGATATGTTGTTATTAAAAAGTTAATTCCATTAGAAACCATGATATTGATATTATATTTTGTAAAGAATAATATACATATATAGAATGATACTACATTGAAAGCCATAATTGTATGGTGCGATTAGAAAGTCAAAATATAATATTCTTAAACCAATACTTATTGTATTCATATGTGATTTTTAATAAAATACAATTTAAATTTGTGATGTAATAATTATTTTATTAAGAATAGTATATAATAAAATAATAATAATTATGATTAAATAATAATTAATAATAATATAATGAAATGAAAAATATAAAGATTCATAGGAATGACCAAAACAACCCAATTTGCAAATTGACAATTGGACATCTTAATAGTAAAGGCATTTTAAGAATAAGCATAACTTTGAAAGAAAGTTAAAGTTGATTTGATCATGTCAAACCTTGATTTTACCTATGCAAAAAGTTGCCGAACAGTTTTGGACATATGTAAAAAGTTGTTGAGGAGAGGTTAAGATTGAAAATATATAATCATTATGGGGCGTATGTGGTGGGTGAGAAAGTAAAGGTTGAAGTTGAATTAATTTTTCATGATTATAATTATGATATTATGTGATAAAAGATTAAGAAATATAAAATGCCAAAGTAAAAGTTGTTCCAATTAAATTTACTTTATTATAAAAGAACGTTGTATCTCTGTGCATATTGTTCTGTATCTACATACCTCTTTGAAAATGGAAAAACACCCACTTCAAATTCAAATTATACTCCTCTATTAACTGGAAATACTTTTTCAATATGAAATCATATACCATATACCTGTCATAACTATATCCACTTTATTAATGTGGATCCATGCGTTGGATGACACTTGTGGATCGAGCATTTAAATAATATTTTTGAATTTTTAATATTTAAAAATGGTATATTTACTCTGCATCAAAAGATACCTTTAATGGCAGAGAAGGGAAGCTGCCTCGCTTTTATAATTTCTAACTTCAAAAAACAGGAAGATGTCTTTACTTTTATAATTTCGAAAAACAATGTGATAGAATTGAATAAAATATCATAGACTGAAATGAAAAAAATTGTAATAAAATATAATATAATAGACTGGAATGAATAAAATTAAAATAAAATATTGAACAAAGAAAGTAGTAACTTTCCATACAAGTAAAATTTAGTAGCTAATATTGCAGAGGGAAATCCCATCATATTACAAAATGAAAACCCATTTCCAGCCGAAGATCTCTCATTTTCTCATGTCTCTACCAGCATGCTTACTACCACAAACAATATTTTGAGCATTAACTGATTCCAGACTAAAGCAAGGGAAAAATGGTCATATGGATCCTCCAAGGCACTATTTCTGACTTCAAATTAAATGCATAGTCATGGTTCACTCCCTCAACATAGAACTTCTATGTAATACCATTGTATAAGATGTTGGCAGTTGTTGTTCACCCTTGAAACAGGTATAATGTCAAGGAGCCCACTAAATGAAGATGCGACTTTTGTATGGATTTCTTGGGCTAGATTTCCATTTATGATGTCGATGCAGGAGCTGGAGGATTGCAATGATTTTGCATGGCATCACTCACACAAATTCAATATCGTAAAACCCCAAAAAAGATTAAAATCTCGTATTCCCAATTGAATTATGATGCAACCAAACGTGTTTGTATCCATGGAATTCATTTCTTTGGTATTGTGGTTGTAGGGATCTCCATGCCTAAACTTCACTGGGGCTGCATCCAAAGTAACAGCCTGAAGAATAGCTGGCCCGTCTTCACATAGATATGGTTGCACAACTAATCCAATGGTTGTTAATTGAGTGCCATCCAGAAATGGCTTGTACTCCTCCCTTGATAGCACACATATATGTAGAAACATATTATTTTGGAGAACCCCAATCTATCATTGTCCAAGGAAGGTTGGGTCATTTGACAAAAATGGTACTAAGTCCTGATACTCTGTAATGTTGGGCCTATTCTTTATGCAACAATATGCATATGTCTTGGAAATCGCATGAGTTGCAAGAAGTCTTCCTTTCACCTTACATCCAATCCATTGTGCACATCAAGGGTAATAGAGGCCTCCAAATGTTAACATTGATGATGCAACCCAGGTTTGGATCTGCCCTTTCCAGCATACAGAGAAAGCCAACTATCCATCGACAACATATACCTCTTTACCATTAACTGGGTCTACATGGTTAAACTTGTACGATGCCACTGGTATTGGAAAAGATTTATGATAGACAAATACCTCATTTGACTCTGAACCAATAGCAACAGAAAGCCCCACAAGGCTGCTTTCATATCTATGCCCAGAATATGTCAGAACAGGGTTGCAAAGTACACTTCTTGTGCTTGTTGTCGAGTTCCAAGGCTTGATTGTGCCATCAATTGAAACTGAGGTAGTTTTCCTATGATGTGCAAGCAATATATTTACAGGATCTTGCCATTGAAGAGACACAACAATAGTCAAAAGTTGAGGACTAGAAGAAACTAAGGTTTCATGTTGAAGTGTTTGGAAGCTCCCTATATGGCCTTTCTGCTCAAAGCATGTAATAAACATGTAGAAAGCAAAATTCAAAGTCTGACTCAGTTATCTCCACTTTCCCACGTAATACCATCGCCTCAAGATCACAATATTTTTCAATAACTGAATATGCTGGATAACTTCTTTTGAAAAATTGAAAATGCTTTCAATTTCCAAATAAATACCTCGAATTCGAGCCTTCAATTGATGTTGGTCAAAGTAAATGTGGCTATTTGAATTCAAGCCCTTCGATATGAAAGGTAATTATGTTGGCTTATTATTAGTCATCCACCCTGTTAGGACTTCCCTTCCAAGCATCTGCACTACATCAAACGAGCCAGCCACAGGATCCCGAGTTCCATGAACTATAATTCCTTTGGTACGCGTATTGATAAAATGTGAATTGCCATTAATATCGTGGAGACTGGGAGCATCACCATGCCAATCTTGTAACTGTTTTTGGTGAGCAACAAATCAGACATGGTAATCATGGTATTAGGCAAGGCACCTCACCTTTGTAAGCATCTCTCTGACATGCTTAATTTACACTTGTTTAGAAGGATGTTGGTGATCTAACTCATTGTATGGATCATTCACTAGGCCACGTACTCCATGCCTAAAAATTGCTTCCTTTGCATGTTCCAGGTCCTACTTAATTGAAGGAATTTTTCATTTCAAACTTTATCAGATAAGGATTGTCATTTAACCATTGCTTCCCCTGCTCTGGTTCTTTGGCACTGATCCATTGTGTGGAGTAGCATGGAAGGAAAGCTTCTTTTATATGATGTTCTAACAGTCCTCTCACATGCTCCTGAACCTTGTTTTCCATGGAACAAAGAGCAATTGGCTAGTCTCTAGCATGGTTCACGGGAGCATCAATCCACTCACTTTTCTTTCCTGACATCTTCCCCGAGATTCCTGAACTGAATCGAGAAATGTATATCTCATGTGCAACATAATACGATGCATTGGGGGACTAAATTCCAGCTGCATATGATATTTGATAATATTCTTTATTACCTTTTTTCTGAAGGGAATTTTTCGTCTGCAATCCTTCTTGATGTGCTACTGTTACATTTTTATTTAGTTGAATCTCCACATTACCACACATTGCAAGAACCCTCGTAAATTCATTAAATGGTTGAGGCAAGATACAAATAACAGAATTACCTCTCCTCCTTTTAGCAACAATCCTAGGTGTAAGGATAGCAATGTTCTCAGCAAACATGGTATTGGAGTTTGGAGTGTGGAAGCTTAGTTTCATTAGAGAATGTTCCTTGTTGTCTTCAGCTGTACCATCCACTAGGAATTTAATTTCTTCTTGGAGCATGTTCCTTGTAACATCATTACAAACTTCCAGTGACCTTACAAAGACTCCAGTAAACTGATCTACATTTTGATGTCGAAATTTACTTATATTGAATACATCTTGAGTGGGATCTTATCCCCTGCAAATGAGAATGATGCCATCAAGATGCTTCAGATTGTCTTCACATCCTTTATTCTTGAACCAACATCTCTTGAAGAAAAATTCAACTACCAAGTGTTCAATGTTCTTATCTTTTAACTGCTAAGAAGTGCCTGCAAATATGGGATTTGGTTGACTTTGTTTCCACTTGTCCTTTGGTGCTGAAGCTACTGATTATGCTCCTGAAAGCTTGGGGTATGATTTGCTATTTATCTCTTGCCTATCTCATTGTCGATTCGAATACCAAGATATGCTCAACTTCCTTTGAGTGCTATACGTTCTTTAACCCTGTACTTGCTAAAGTTTCCAAACATAACACAAAATACTCAATGAGTACGGCACTGGACCCTGCTAAGTTTGAAGATTAGATGAAATCTGTACCTTATGGATATCATTATCTGACAGCCTCACATCCCAAAAACCCTGCATAAAAAAAATATAGAATATCTTGTATTCAGATGGGTATGAGTGAGATATCCAGACTATTTATATATTATCAGTACGTTTATATTATTGTGATGGGAGGCTATAAATCATTTTTGGTAAAGTTTTTAGATTATTCAAAAGATAGTGTGCACAATAATACTATTTGCACCTCTTACACAGCCCAGAGTAGTTGTTAGAAATATTATATCTGCAGAGTATAATCATTCACCTGGCTAATTTCACACACGAAACACTATCACTCTCAGCCTAATTTACTCATCCACTGGGAAGTGTGCCTAGAGATTTTGAACAGTCTGGACTCTGCAAAACGTGAAAAATAATATAATATTATTTTTCTTCGGCTTATTTTCAACTTCTTGTTCAATTATTTCCCTGAAATAACTGAGAGTTCCACAAGTGGGATGTAAATATATTCTCGTAACTGGTTGAGGTCAACGAACAAAATGAAGCTTACATAGTGGAAATTATTGAATCCAAGATCTCAATAATATAAGGAACCTGTAACAAAAGCAAATACAACCTCCAGATCAATTGCAAGTCCAAGAAGCATGCAAATAAAACCTTAGTAGAAAAGAATATTATTACATAGCAAATAACAAAATCGTTTAATCACATACCATTATCATCCAAGCTACATCTTATAAAATCCTGTGAATTCTGTTAAATTCTTTCTTAACTCAAGTGACCTGAAAATACTTTTTCAAAACCATAAATGACTTAGGTATTGTCACTTTACCTTTCCAGCAATTGCCACTGGTTGCATATTCAAGATTGAATGGATCCATAGCCTCCTGTAGTTGCTTCACTTCCATTTTAATTTTTTGTCGCTGTTGCAAGGAAAAATATAATTAAAATGTAAAGTTTATCACTAAAATGAAATTTAGTTTAGTAAATTTAGTTATTTTTTCTATCTTTATGTTGATTGTAGATTCTGATATCCAGTAAAGACGGAAAAAGAACCAACTACAATTCACATAAACTTAGATATTGTTTCACTTCCAGTTTAGTTTTTCCTTGCAAAGCTATAATAAAATAGCATCATAAATGATGGAAAGACCCAGAATTGGAATGAAAATTCACTTCATCTGAAATTGGAATGAAAATTCACCTCATCTTGATCAAATTTAAATGATAGAAAGACCCAGATTTGGAATGAAAATTCACCTCAGCTTGATCAACTTTTGTTCTTGGCAGCAAATCATAATGTTCATCAGGTCCTCCATAGTATAAAGAAGATGCCAGGGAGCAATGTTCTGGGTCTGCATCTAGTTGCTTTTTGACATGGTCTGTTAAATGAAGTTGGCCCTTTTTTAATTTACCTCCTTTCATCCCTATGACATGATATAACATGATGATCACTAATGCGAACATCTAAGACTCTTAAAAGATGATAATTACATTTAAAAAAATTAAAATAATTATTTTTCAACTTTTTCTAATCTTTTGATAACTAAATTCATATATGATTTGAAATTCTCAATAATGTTTTAAAACTAAACAACTTTTCCTTCTCTTTTAAGGGATTGTATGTCAGCCATCCATGTAACTATCCATCGTACAAAATCTGACCCCACTGAGAGCGAGATGAGAAAAAATGTCCTAAATACAAATGTCAGCTTGGTAGGAATTCATATACATCCAAAACAAAGTCCAGCTCAACTCTTATTGAGATACGGATCGTTGGGAAAATAAAACTATACTATTCGTTTTGAATAGTTCAAGCATAGGACCCACTCCAGAAATAGCTTGTGTAGAGATTTGGACTGCCACTAAACAATCTGAAGAAAAAATAAATGATGGTACCTTTTACACGGTTCTGTTGGTGTTCTTGACCATGGTGTTGCTTCTTTTGCGATCCCAAAATTTCAGCCTTATTTGAATCCATTGTACTCTGAAACTGCGTGGGAAACACTGTAACATCAGTGTCCAAAGCAAAATCTGTGACTAAGAACACAACAAACAATAACAACTTATCTCTGTATCAGAAAACACATGAATATCGTTGTCTGTTCAGACAGCGTAGTGTTGAAGGAGGAAAAAAAAGAAATTAAGGTAGGCTGAGGCTTTATAGATTACTAAAGCCCTGAGGATCCGTAAGACCTTAAGGAATAATCGATCTTGACATAATGGAAATTTACATGAAAAAATATTGAACTGTAAAAATAAATCCTAACCCATACAGGCAACAGGGGCAAAAATGAATAGTTTCCAAATCTTTCAAAAACAATTTTGGATATAGGTTGGCTGGTGTGAGTCGTGAGTCTGGTTTGTTTTCACAATTATCTTTTACATAAGAGTGTAAATTTTCACAGTTGTTCATATTGGTTGAGAATTTTGGAATAAAACTATGTAAAAGATTTGTAATCAATCCTAGTTGACACTCCACCAATTATCAGCTATTATGCCCTAATCTCTTATGATGGGTAGAGTGCCCACCCTAAAAGTGAGACTGATTACAAATCCTTTCCACAGTTTTATTCTAAAATTCTCAACCAACCTGCCATTTTATGTGAATAAAAAAACAATGGTGGTCACATAAACTAGTCCAGGATCAACTAGGCTAGGTAGCTAGTCTGGTTATGCTCCTGAAACCATTTTCCAAGTACATTGCCAGATCTGTCATTATGGGGAATTCTTTCTAAACATCTATGGAGAGAGAGACCTATTTCTTTGTTCTTTTCTTTTTTTCCTGGATGCCAAAATCATCTGACAGTTACTTCAACTTGTGTTTCTCCATCCCCTCTGGGAGAACTCGCTTCCTATAAAAAAAGTTCAGAACCTTACTAACTTCAAAACTTTCAAGGATCCATGAAAAGCAGATTTTGGTTAACTCGATGAGATCTAAATCCTTCAAACCCATATCAGTGAAAACTTCAAGAAAAGTTTGGCACAAAATGATTGGCCTTGGATTTTTTAAAGAAAGCCTAAATCACTAAATACATCCAGACCATTTCGTGACAAGATTCGAGCTTTATCCATCGCAGGGCAGGAGGAAGCAAACAGTAATGTCAACACAGATATCCCAAGTGACTGTGGGGACTTTAGACAGATGAGGTCATTGTAATGCCCAATATTCAAGTATAAACAGCATAGCTGACGAAACTCTCATAGAAAGTTATGTAGCACAAACAAAACAGATGAAGCTATCATTCAAAATTGTAACATTACCTCTTCTATCTTCTCCATTTGGGTAACTGAACCGATCCCAGGAGGCCCCAGGCAGAAATCACCAGAGAAACTTGTTCTAATGGATTTGCAAACAGCAAAAGGATCCTGGACAAGTTTTTCAGCCATCTTATCAAATATGAGATGTTTCCATGGTATAATTCAAACTAAGAAAGTTTTTTAATGGAACATTTATAGAATTTCATCTATAATGTCAGATCAAACATCAACCATTAGGATGGTATTAATATGAAACATAGATAGATGATTGGAAGGCATCAGAGAAGGGAGGAAAGCATTGGTAAAGGACTTAGTCATGTTGGTATGTTTATACTGGAAAAAGATTTGAGTGTGAAACCTTTAAAAAAAAAGAACGAAAGTAGAAGCTCATTCGAATAAATCAGGAATATGAAAAGACGGATCATTTATTGCTCCAAAAATGGATTCGGGAAATACCTAAATAATACACCCTGAAATCGGGCGAAACCCTAAACCCTGAACGCTAAAGGCCCTACTGATCAACAACATCGGGAAAAAAATTTCTTGTCATTTCCTTAAATCCGCGTCTCAGGACCCGATCATGAAACGAAAAAGGACATTAGGATCGACCTCACAACTTCCAATAAGAAAACCCATGGCTTACCTCGTTCAACAGGGGATTCTTGGGAAGAAGTCGGGCAACGTCAGGCGGAAGCACAACATGCCTGCACACAAAAACAAGGACCAGATCTCAAAGCACTTCCTTACTAAAACTAATAGGAACATTTTATAAGAGTTCGGCCTTCAAACCCTAAAACAAAGCCTTGAAACAGATATTTTTGTGTAACGAATTTGGCATTCAAACCCCTAAATTGAAACCCTAAACAGAGAACTTCAAAAAATAAATCATTAAAAGACCTTCAAACAGGAAACGTATTAGACCTGTACTCATAGGTATCGTCGTAGTATTTCTCAGAATACTGTATTTGGGGCATCTTTCCGGCCTGTAAATGGAATAATCATTTCCTTGGAGAATGTGCACATTCTAGCTCTTGGAGAAAGGCGTTGGCATAACAGTGTTCAGTTGAGGTTTTGCGAGACCCGGGCAATAGAACACGTCAGCTGCAAAGATTATCGGTTGAGACCATGACGAGTAATTGAAGGAGACCATGAATGCCCGCTGCATGCCCGCTCACGCCAGGTGTCAACGCTAGAATCAAGCCTGAACAAATATTAAGCAAATTGCCCAATCCGCCAGGTGTCAGCGTGAGAATCGAAAGGACAACGAAAGTCCCTTTCAAAGGAAGGCCTATCGGCCTAAAAATAAACAAGATAGCTTAACACAAACCTTGGTATCATGAATAAATATTTCAAACATACAAAGCTTAGCAACCAAAATAAGAGTCACCTAAGTCACCAGATTCGTCCTAAACCCCCTGCGAATCTCGAATCCGACAAATCCGACACGATTCGGTCCGGATTCGTGTCCAAATCATAGGACACGCCGTGTCCGAGGGCGTGTCGCGATTTTCCAGGGCGTGTCGCGATTTTAGGACACGTGTCCGGTTTCCAGGACTCGCTAAGCTCAGTGCGGGAAAGAGAAGGACGTGTTTGCTTATTAATATTTTCATTTGGCAAGTGATTTGTGTTGTTGCAGCAAGGAGTAGAGCATTTTGGTAGCTTCATGATCAAGTCTAGGCCC
>APFE031567103.1:0-14576 GCA_000404065.3 Pinus taeda | reverse complement strand
TGTAATAATGAACATAAAATATTTTATGTTTCATCCTTATATTCTGATATCAATGCCAACAATTTTGAACCATGTTACTATATTTTAAGTAGAATATACTTAGATCCATTAAACCTTACAAATATTTAAGGCTTAGGTTAATTTTAGCTAAAAAGAATGAACCTGAATGGCTTTTACAATTTAGATTGAATGCTTACAGACAATGATTAAAAATGGAAGAACCCAAATGGTATGATAACTTTTACCCACCCATCAATTTCCAAGACCTTTCCTATCATTTTGAACCTAAACATAGAGAGTAGAAGAAGAAGAGGAGCCTTAATGAGGTGGACCTTGATTTGCGTGGTGCTTTTCAAAAGTTAGGTAGGCCCTTGAATAGAAGAAGTGACTGACCAATGTTGTTGTAGATGTTGTTTTTTATAGTGTTTTCATTGCCACGATGCATAGGTAGAATCTATAGGCAGTTGATATTATATTTTTTTTGTTATAAGGGGTAATTCAAGAGTACCTTTATGTAGTTAGGAAGTAGATTGGCAGGGTTGTTCCTCCTGCTGATAACTACAATGTTGCATTGTATTTTTTTTTAGTGAAATTTCCTTCTATTAAATCCCCAAGCACACTTTGTTACCCATGGAAATATCCACTTATTTCAGGATGAATGAGATGGATACTAGGCAGTTTGAGAGGACTCTTATTATTGTAGATAAGAGGAGTTTTGTGAGGTGAGAGGAGTTATGTGACATATATTGAAGGATACACTGCACCATTTTATGAGATCAATCATCTCCATGCCAAAGTAGTGGATCTCTATTGCACCGAGGGAGTAATGATAAAGTATTCCATTGTAAATAATTGGTATGTCAGGGATAAGGAATGCATACATGGGATTTATAATTTTATTATGAAAATAGGTTTTTGTGATGGAGACAAATCCTATAGGTAAATCGTATCATTATATTTTTATGAAATCTTGAAATGTGTTCAATACGGAAATATGTATGTACTCTTGAATTTATCTATGTTGTAATAAGATCAAGAATAAATTTGTCATTGCAAATAATTGGGATCTAACATGTAAGTTTACTTTACTACATGGAATTCTTGATTTGTTAGATCCCAACTAGTTAGGGTTGAATTTATTTTTTTTGTAATGAGATTAAGAATAAAGTTGTCATTTTAATCACTGAAATATACCATGTAAAATTCAATGAGTACATGAAAATTTTTATTTGTTAGAGCCCAACTTATTAGGATTATGAAGAGTCCTCTTTCATGACAATATTTATGAATTCTCTATTCTTGCTCAAAGAATTACATATTACAGAAAGGTGGAAAATAAATGAGATGCAACTGAATGGTTTATGTTTTAAAATGTGTGGATGGACTATAAAATCATTTTCAGTTGCGTTCAAATTCTTTGGAGCACCAAGGTGGTTCAATTTCCTCCTAGTTAATTCCATTTCTATTGTCCCAATGCTTCTAGAAGTCCTTCTCCAAAGTGATCTCTTAACTATCCTAGAGGGAAATTGATTACTTGATTGGAACCCATAGATTACAATTTAATTAAGAGAAAGGGATGAGAAAGATTCATATTCTTCAATATATTCTACAAGTTAAAAGAATATCAAGTGATTACCTTTCTGTTTAATTGATATGACAATCACTCGACAATTTTTTATAATTTTGAGACCTTTTTCAATGAATTTTTTTTTTTTGAAAGTTATGTTCTAAATTAAAGAAATTAAATAAAAGGTGAAAATGATGCAATAGAATGATTTTGTATTTTAGTGCCTAAGAATGGCTTGCTAATGTGAAGGGATTAGTATTTTCTTGACTCAATATTAGTTGCATTTGACTTCCTAGCATTTCTTTTAATTTCATTTTTGTTGTGTTTATATTGCTATCCTTGAAGTTGGTGATCTAATGTGTGTGTAATAGGGAAGTATTAAATACTAAACACTCTCAAATATGATATTGATGGATGAATAACTTTAAATGACCCTACTTGACACTTTAGTATTACATGATCATGAAAAAAAGTTATTAATCAACATTAAAGGGAAGATGATTAACATCCAATGTTTCTTGGCTTGTCATATAATCATTGCATTTTGGCCCTCAATAATATATTTGAGGCTACATTTTGGTTGTGACTTGTGGAGCTTCCCTTTGGCTCAGAAAAACATCGAGGATAAATGTCCACTGCATTGACATTGGACATCATCAAAGAGGAATTCACCAAAATTAGTAGAGGGCATGGGAGAAACTAGTACAATGAGTGGATAACACTAGAGAAACACCGAGGCACCATAATTTCTTGTGTATTTAGATTCACTCGAAATTAACTAGTCACAAAAAGTCCCTTTCTTCCAAATATTTTTATGTATGCATAAATACTAAAAACACAATTTTAGACTAATTATCAAAACTAATAATTATCTCATAGTCATAATTTATAATTAAATAGTATAATATGATTAATATTATTGGACACAACTATAAGGTCCGATTGTGAGGGGCATTGTGACAATATATGTGCACTTCGCATTATATTAGACAATCATCTCTCTGAGTGTGATATCCATTCAACGAAATGTACTCCAAGAGGCCATTATGGGATTGAAATTTTTTTCTTTCAGTGGAAAAGTAGTGATATATTTTCTTAGGCCTTGGTGTTCTTCTTCCCTAAGGTTTTGACACCACTCACAGCTAGCACCTTCATTCAACCAAGTGAGGTACTCATCTTGGAAAGTTGATTCATTTTGTCTCCACAATCCAATATAATGTTCGATCAATCTTATGAATGTGAAAACATAGGTCTTAATAACGATGAAATTTACTATGGGCAAAATAATATCCAAATTTAAGGAATATGACTCTTTTAGAAAAAGCAATAAGGACATTTTGTACACTGATATTTTTTTTCCATTTGTTTTCACAAGTTATCTATTATGTGATATTTTTAACATGTAATTTAGCTGGTATGATTGTGCCTAAGGTTTTGTTGAAGGTTGAGTACTATGTTCCTAAGGTGTTATTTTCTATGGTGACGTTTTATTTGTTTTGTTTATATAGGTCATCTAGCCACATGGTGGTCACTATCAAATGTTGAGATATATATTGTATAAATATTTTATATTCTACTTTATTTTATATTCAAGTATTCATCATCTTTCATGTCTTATAGTCTGCATTTTATATTATTTCATTTTCAGGATACGAGCTCAATATTGATGATAAGAAGCAACAATTGAAGAAAGAGGAGAACAATAACACTGGAGCGACAAATGCAAAATGAGAGAGACAAGAGAATTTGTCTACTGATACCCTTAGAGCCAATATCTTTCATAAGACACACTCATAGAGACTGAGGGTCAAGCCTTCATAGTTGGTGAATTTAATTGCAATTCTTTGGCAACATAGTGATAATGTTTTGAAATGATAAAAAAATATTTCATTTGTAAATTGTAGTCCAACCGATATTAAGTTGGAAACTCATATTGTAATACTTGATATTTTATATAATAAAATTTATATGGTTGAAATTATTTTTATTTGCACTTGATATTATTTAGTCTTGTAATTAACATATGTAAATTTGCATTGTCATATTAGATAAACATGCAAATTGTATGACATTTTTTTTAAAATTTATTCACAAAATCATACTAATTAATTTATGTTGATTAATAATAAACACATAAAATCAATCTAAAACTATTAAATTAGTAGTTTATATTAATTAATGATGAACATGAAAAAAATGAATATATGATTGAATTAGTCGTTTATAATGATTATGAATGAAATTAAATAAAATGAATACAAACTACTCTGTTATACGTTTATATAATGAATATGAAAATACCAAAAAAATATAAATGACTACTGCAAATGATAACTTTTTTATTAAAATGATGACTAAATTTTGCATATATACGACTATTAGTAGCTAATTTATAGTATCTTATAACACAACTAAAATTTAGTCATATTTATTTCGTCATTAACTAGTTTTAAATGATGACTAAAATCTGCATATATATGGCTATTAGTAGCTAATTTACAGTGTCTCATAACACGACCAACATTTTGGTTATTAATTGGTTTTCTTGAGGATTCATATAGTAATATATTTTGTTGTATATTTGGGCATTAATTGGGACAATTAATGACTAAACCAATGAAAAATTAATGACCAAATTTATGACTAAGTATACTACTAGAAGGTAAAATTGAGGAAACCAATTAATGACTAAGCTAAAAATGAATAAAATTTGGTCACATTATAAGATACTATACAGTAGCTACTATTGGTCACCGACTGAAAAGTGGTTGTTTATATGAAAATTTTAGTTGTTTTTTAGTAACTAATTGGTCATTTTGTACTAGTGAATTATATTTTTCATTAGTAAATTATGTGAAAAAAAAGAGAAAATAATTTAGCTATGTTTTACTTACTTATTTTGTGCTTATTTATTTGGAAAAAAAGAAATAAATATGTTTTTCATTAGTAAATTATGAGTAAAATAAAGAGAAGAATTTATCTATGTTTTACTTACTTATTTTGCACAATAAAAGAAAATGGAAAGAGTTCGTTATTATTTTATTAGAGAATTTTTTAATTCTTCAGATAAAATATCTAGTTGTTTTGTTTTATTACAAATTCTTTTACCAGAAAGGAATGATTATACATTTATTTATAAATATTGTGTGAAGGACTATTAATGGAAGGAAAATAGATATTATGCTAAAGGAAACAATAGAATACATAGTAGACGTTCGATGTGTTAATTACGAAATTAAATATGAAGGTATTTGTTTGAACTATATAAGTACCTGTTGTGTATACAAGTCTATTTATATGTGTTTATATATTAGAAATGTATACAAATTTATATTTATTAAAGATCATACAGAGTAATATAGGATGAAAACCTATCTGACTTTGAGACTAGATATGTATAAAAAATAATAATAATATATGTAGTATTAAATGTTTATTAATGTCGTAGCTCTTAATATTAATGTTCCAAACATAATAAAATGGGCTACATACATAGTGAATGAAAATACACAAGTATTTATATGTAGCATTATTAAAAAAAAATATAGTGGTATTGTTTACTAAAATTATATAGTTTCATTTGTGATTTGAAAATATCATTGCATGGAGACAAAATTTGAAAGAGACATAACAAACCTCAAGAAATGTGTAAGTAGGCAGACAAGTATAGAACTTAGATGTTTTGTTAATAATGAGAGAAAAGTCTTAATCTATTAATCCTCTCGTATAGGGAGTGGAATATTGAAGGTAAAACTATCCTAGATGTAATCATAATGAAAGGAATAATGCATCCATGGTGTAATAGAATGCAAATAAATCTGTGCCCTAAGCGTTACCGGAGAACCAAAATGAAAACGAAGTCTTGGAATTTTAAGAGATAGGGGTGGTCATTCAAAGAACCCTAATACGTTTCCGCCGTGGGATTTCGAGAGTGAATTAACAATGTACAAAGCGTGTGTGACCAACCTCCATGTGAAGCTTACATGGTAGCTTTAACATGAAAATTTGCTAATGCGTCATGTGTATCGTCAAGCAGGCATATATGAAAACAACCATCCTATGTTCACATGACTAACAATAATACTATAATAGAAATGAACACCAATGATAGTCATATAATATGGATTAGAATTAACTCTTGCACCACCGTTAAGGAGATATAACAAATGGTGCATAAATTGTGATACATAGTGGAGATGAGTATGTCATTATGCCATAAACTATTGACAATTCTGATATTTGTGTTGAACTTACAAATTGAAGAAAGGTATCCCTTTTCCAAAATTCTTTTTTAACTAAGGTTTAGCTATACCTCATATTCTATAAACTCCTACCAAAATTAGAATACTTGTTATCGTATGATATAAATAAAACCTCTCAGTAAATGAATCACATTCATCACTTTAACTGCCAAAATGCAATTTTAAGCCAAGGGAAGGTAAGATAAATATAAGGAGTGTTTGGGACCTATGACTGACACTAGAGTTTTGGCTCAAGGAAGATCCCCTAAGATTTTGGAGAGGAAGGAGTATTCTTCATAGTTATGAAACTAGCCAAGTAACAAAGAGGTAGTTTGTACCCTCAACAATGGTAATTATAGTCTCGACTCTGGATTTGTTTGTACAAAAAATCCACAATTCTAGTTAAGTGTTTTTTTTTAGAATCCGATTCAGGTTGGAGGTGGATTCCCCAACAATTAACAACCTATATTGGAAGGCCTATTGCCTAACACCTCCAGATCTCTTGTATCGTGATTGTGAGCAGCGAATGAAAGGGTGCTTTATAAATTTAGCTTGGGGAGATTTTTGGAAATCGACAATGATTTGTTTTTTGGAAATCTATTGGAATGTGTTATCACCTAGATTGAACCTCAGGCTGAAGGAAGGCAACGCCAGGGTAACCACAAACCACGCTTAGCCAAATAGCTAGCCCTACTAGGCTGGGAGAGGGCTCTCTCCCTAAGGATCTCAGCCAAGATGACTGGATGAGGAAAAGGATTTTAGGCTAGGTATAGTACCATGAATTTTTGGTTTGATTTTGAAGGGGTTTTTCTAGATTAGGAGGAGTTGGACAGTTTAGGTCTAGGGAATTAGGTCAAAATTGCAGGGTGTTCAATGGGGCAAGGTAGGCATAAGGTTTAACACTCTACGGTTTGATGGGGTGAGATGTTTAACACTGGTGAGAAGCTAAGAAGAGCATGTGAAAACCATGGATCCTTCCTAGACTGCAGAAAACATGAAATGGTGAATGTTTTCCCAAAGCATTGACTTAAAAGCAATGAAATGATTAACGAAGTATACAAAACAAATTAACATACGATAACAAAACAAGAAACTATACTAAAACTCCATACCACATGGATCCCATAAAAATAGCTGCAATTCTTATTAATCTCCTGCAAAACTGCTACAAAATGGTGTACAATCAAGGTCTAAGCCTCTAGTTGAGTCCAACCTTTTACAATGAAAAAGAAGAAGAAGATAGAGGATTTTTTTCAACCTCCTGCCATCCTCGGGGGTCGAATCTCTAATATGAGGAGCTAATCTAACCAACACTGAACAAAAAACTAGAATCTAGGCATCCTAACAACTTGTGTCTAAAAGTGAGGAAATTGATTCATTTGAGCTCAAATTGGCTTCTAATGTAATGAATCTAACCTCTACTACTAGTTATCCATCATATTTACATTCCAAGTCATCCTTTACAATGGTAAAACATCCTCCATGAAACAAAATCCTTGAACACAGTCAAAAAATGGAAAAATAGTCATCCTGTGCGAAAACTACCCTATGAGCAGCGTTGTTGGTCCGACACATAGCACCACTTTTAGGTCCCATTTGGAGGCCTTACCGGCATCCCAATTGAGCTCATGATATCCCATTGGAAATGTGTTCAAGTATAATTTCAAAAATAGCTGGACTTTCTATAATTGTATCCCATTTGACCCCTCAAAACTTGATTCTCCCAAGACTGCTTCTATGTTTCCAAAAGGTGGTAGAAAGGTCATTTTTAGGGTGTTTTTTGACCTTTTGGTGGACCAGTTCTACCCCAAAAACATAGAAGCTCCATAGGGTGCATGTACTTGTCACTTTGAATCCAAGAATACAAACCATTTTTGTATTGGGAGCCCCTAGAAAAAGCACAATGTCGGTGGCGCTGCGTGTTGAGCCAATTCCTGAGTGTTGAGCCAATTCCTGAACGCACAACACCACTTCCTAAACACATAGCGCCACTCCAAGAAAACTTTTTACTACCTTCTCGGTGTCCAAATTAGGTTACGGATAGCTCGTTGGAAATTTTGTCCTGTCTACTTCCTAGAACATCTTGAATTTTTTAATTTGGAGCTCATTTGCACTGTCAAATGCTCAATCTCCCAAGACTGGTCAAAATGTGAAGAATGAGGCTGCAAAAATGCAGAGTGTTGTTTCAGTCAACCTTTGGAGGTCTTCGTCAACTCAAAATTGAGATCTTGATAAATCATTGAAAAGCTCTTAGTGTTTGGTTATCATTTGACTCATCAAGCAAGTCTTGTGGAGATTCCATCTAGGAGAAAAATTGATTTTACCAAGGTAACTCTAGAAGGGTAGCAACTCTCTTGTGGCAAATGTATGTTTGGACATTTCTCCCAAGCCATGAGACTGTGTAAACACTGAAGGAGGTTTCTCTTCTTGAGTCTATGATGGACAAAAACCTCTCTCACTTTTGTCAAATTCATCATTTCTGGCTCAAAAACATCATTTTAATAAAACCTATATTGATGTGTGGAACAGGCGATTTGTAGAAATGAAGGGAAATGAAGGGGATGAGGGGCTTATAATTTCTTGAGAAAATTTTGGGAAGTAGGGAGGGATGTTAGGAAGTAGAGGAAAGTATAATTTCAAGTATTGAGTGAGGGGAAGGGGTTGAAAAGGGAAAAACACAGGCCTAACCTAGAAAAGTGTCAAATTGCAGCAGTAGGCTAGGGTTTGTGGGAAAATGATGAATTTGAGGGATATCAGTGATGGAAAGTGTTCAAGAAGGTATATTAAGGATAGGGGAAGGTGTATGAGCATCAGGATATAGGTTTTTTTGATGATTTGAGCATCCAAGAAAAATTACCTTCAAAACCCTAGGAGAGGGAAATGAGCCTTACCTAAGCACAACTGAAGCAGAAACAAGGTGTAAAATGACCCATTGGAACCTGAAATAATGATGAAAACTCCTTTAATGATGGTGCACTCAGTTGAATGGTGACATGGACCAATACTTAGAAAACTTAGGAAGGAGTGAAAACAATCCTAGACCTAATACCTAGTGACCAAATTTTACTTGAAGACTCACTGAAATGACAAAATTTGACTTTCACACCCTAAGACCACTTTGTAAGAGCATGCTTTATTACTAGTGGAAGGCTGCAAAGACTGACACTAACATTGGCTCCATTGGGAATGGTAGCTCCTTGGAGGTGCCAAGAGCACCATAGACTAGGTAGCCTTATCCATTGGGCATGGAGTAAAAATAACTCAATTTGAAATACATGACAGAATACTAATGACTGAAACACACAAACTGAGTTTTATTGAACTAAAAATTGACTTGATACTAAAACACAACTGAAAATCTAGAAAAGATGCTCAAAATGGAGCTTATTCAATAAAACCTACTCTGATTGTTCCATTCATCACCTGATCAGGTGAAATGAAACAACCAATGCAACCAAGTAAGCATTCTGGCTGTTGTTTGAATTCTCCACAAGTGCTTGTTGATGAGCAAGAAGAGAGAATTACTGAAATGCAACTCCCATGAAAACTTGTAAAGAGATCCAAATTTTCCCAGATTGAATAATTGGATTTTCTATCTGACTCCAAAAATATTGCATAAGGATCTTGAAATTCATGTGCACTCGGACTTAGCCCATCCAATGGATTACTTTTCTTCTCCTCATACGATGAATGAAAACTTTCATATGAGCTTTGTGATGAGACTCCTGCTGAAAATGCCAAAGAAACCAGCTACCAGATAAAGTTTGTATCAATACTTTTTTCAAGCTCATAGTTAGCTAATGGAGAAGGGCTTTTACTACAGACATCATCCAGCACATCAACTATTGAAAAACTTGAAAAGACTGTTGCAACCCGTTTTCTATTGGTTCCAATGAGATTGCATGATTTTCTACAGGCTTCTCATTTGAAGATATACTATTCAAAATTCCCTTCAAGAATTGTAATGATTGAAAACATAATGGTATGGAATCATATTGCATCATTTGATCGTATGTTCCAGCTTCCAAGTCTTCATCTGAAACCTGACATTCAATGGCATGCGGGGGCTGAAAATATAGATATGGGAAGTCTTAAACAAGGATTTCATTGCCCTTTAGATGGTTAAGATCAAAACTTATCAACGATTGATTTCTGATTGGACGAAAGTTTTCTCTGATGAACTGAAACGAAGTAAAACCAAGAGGCAAAGATCCTTCACTTCAAAATTTTTTACACTTTCCTCCTCACTTCCATAGCTGATATGTAATGGCTGATCACTGTATTTGAGATACTGAAAGTGAACTTCCTCCTTGCACAAACCAGCTGCTGATTTGTCTTCAAGACTAGCTTCTATTTGGAAAACATACTCATTATCATACTGATCAAAGTTAGGCAAATCATTAGTATAAAACACATCATCAAGCATACATGTCAGATCAACAAATATCTCTTCTCCAAGATGATCTATAAAACAATCATTATTAGATCTATAACAACTGGGATAAGAAAGATAATGTTTTCGATTAGCCACTTGTTCTTCTTCAATCAATGAGCCTTTCCTTGTGGTGATCTTCTGCATCATTGCTTCCACCGCACTTACCAAAATTTCAAGCTTTACCTCTAAAGATGTCGATTCCTTTGGATCTAGGCTCTTCACCTCTTCATCCTTCATCTTTGCCCTTTTGAACAATAAATTAGCCTCTACATCTATTGCACTATTTGCATCTCTTCAAGTGTTGTAATATTCCTTTCTCTCAGCTGAAACTCCATTTCCAGATGAAAGGCTTTCAAATAGTGCAGGATAGCTGAATCAGGAGGAGGTTTTATATTAAGAGGCATCAAACAATAAGATTGGTTAAATCTGGCAAAAAATTGTTGTACTGTCTCCCCTGGCTGTCTTTTCAGCTAGCTATACTCTTCTAGGATCAAGAAAGGGCTATGTCTGACCACCCACTTGTCGAGGAAAACTTTGATGAACTACGGGAAATCTTAGATGCTCGCATTAGGTAGGGATTTGAACCAAATATTAACTTTCCCTTGCAAAGAAAGAGTAAAAAGCCTAATACTGACATCCTCTTCATCAACTTCAAAAAGTTCTAGAAAGGACTCAAAATTTAGTACATGTCTCTCAGCAGTGATTTTGTCACATTCACTATCAAATCTTAGTAGATATAGGTAATGAGTTTTAGGGAAAGAAAGGGATATATCAGGTAAAATTAGAGGCTTGTATCTATCTGGAATTTTACAAGGTATAGGAGTATATAAAAAAGCTATAGAATTATTCTTTATCTCTTGAGGCTCATCAGTTTGAAGACAGTCATCATAAGATTCGGGAGAAGGGTCTTGATCAAGATCAAAGGCATGTGAATATTTTTTATTCGCTATCTTCAAAGGGGAGGAATCACATGCAGGTCTAGGATATTTTCTCAAATACAATACACTTTGTAAAGCCTTATTGACACTCTTGGGAAAAGAGAAGAAATAATTTATAAGAAAGAACATAATGTCTTCGATGAAATTCCAACTTGAATACCTAATCTTTTGATATTGTCCTTTCATGTTTCTGTTGGTCAAGTTCATCCTCTAGTGGAGTACTTGGATCTGATCTCGAAACTGATTTGGAGCTGCTAGGTGAATGATTTTAGCCTTCCGGTATCTGATCGTTGTCCACCATCAACAATCAGATCTGAAATTGATACATTTTTTTGAGGAACATAAAACTACATTCCCCAGTATGGTCGCCACTATGTTATCACCTGGATTGAACATCAGGCTGAAGGAAGGAAATCCTAGGGTAACCATAAACCACACTTAGCTAAGTAGCTAGCCCTATTAGGCCGAGAGAGGGCTCTCTCGTAAGGTTCTCAGTCAAGATGACTGGATCAAGAAAAGGATTTTAGGCTAGGTATAGTAGCATGAAGTTTTAGTTTTATTTTGAAGGGGTTTTGCTGGATCACGAGGAGTTGGACAATTTAGGTCTAGGGAATTAGGTCAAAATTGTAGGGTGTTCAATGGGGAAAGGTAGGCATAAGGTTTAGCACTCTAGGATTTGATGGGGTGAGATGTTTAAGGCTAGTGAGAAGCTAAGAAGAGCATGCTAAAACCATGGATCATTCCTAGACAGCAGAAAACATGAAATGGTGATTGTTTTCCCAAAGTAGAGCACTGGTGCAATGAATTTTGCTTATCAACTTGAAAGAATTCACTTAGAAGCAACGAAATGATTCACAAAAGAAGAAACTGTACAAAAACTCCATACCACATGGATCCCACAAAAATAGCTGCAATTCTTAATAATCTCCATTTAAACTGCTACAAAATGATGTACAATCGAGGTCTGAGCCTCCAGTTGAGTCCAACATTTTGCAGCAAGAAAGAAGAAGAAGACATAAGCTTTGTTTCAACCTCCTCCCATCCTTAGGGGTCGAATCCCTAATATGTGTAGCTAAACTAACCAACACTGAATAAGAAATTGGAATCTAGGCATCCTAACAACTTGCCTCTAAAAGTGAGGAAACTGATTCATTTGAGCTCAAATTGACTTCTAATGTAATGAATCTACCCTCTATGTAATGATCTAGATAACTAAGTGAATAAATTAATTGTTTTACCATCTTGAGGAAAAAGGTGAAACAAAGACTATTACCTTTTTTTTTTTTACATATAAATATGTATGGTGAAAATATTATCTCTCCAAGTTGAAATCTGAAGTGAGTAAATTGTCTATAATAACTTGGATTAAAAAGTTATTTCATTTTCTTTCTGGACAGTTAAACTGATTTTTTTCTGTTAACTGGATATACATATTTTTTTCTGTTAACTGGATATACATGTATATACATCTATCAAGAAACAGTTATGAGGGAGGAAACCCTAACTGCTTCTCCATTCCCCATATGTAGATGGAGGAAAAGACCCTGGGGGGGTTTTTTTTTGGAAAAAAGAAAAAAAAGAGATCAGAAGGAAAGAGGTGCTAAGTCTGGTGAAGACCAGATAGCACCTGCACAGAAAAGTGCAAAGTATTGCTGAGGCAGGGGCCTAGCAGAGAGCTTGGGGGGAGATTAGTCTGTATGGACTAGTCTCAAGGTTGGGTGGAAAACAAGAAACAAGAAACAATCATCTTCAGGTTGAAGAAGATCTGGAAATCATAGTGCCGGTACAGGTATGTACTGTCACCACTAAGTAATTAGCGACTTCTCATATTTCTTCCGTATTAGTTGACAGTGTGTAGACAATAACCTAGCTAACAGCTGTATAAGTCTCTTACATGTTTCTGCAATTCGTTGAGTATTGAATAAAGAGGGTGAGTCACAGTTGAATAATTTAGATTTAAGTAAATGCGAACAGAATGATATTTGCAGAAATCGGGAATATATTAAATGCCATAATGAATTATTTCTGAGATATTTAATCTCTGGAAAAAGAATTCGAAACTGTATATATATATAAAATAAAAAAATAAAAAAACAGAGTATTATATAACCTCGAAGAGGACGGTAACAATTAAAAACATCTCAGATAAGCTGCAAGTAAATATCGGAATGAATATTAAACATTTCCAATGCGAAGAGCTAATCTGTTTTCAAAACACAATTCTTATTAGAGAAATTGTAAATGTAAAGGTGACCCCGATCGAACAGGGCAGTATTATATTTAAACAAAAACTCTTTTTAACGAAAATCATGATATTTTTATATTCGCACATGCACTCAAAGATTCGGTCCACATTTGCTGTATAATGGAAGAGATCACTACTCTGTATACGCGGGACGCGTCTGAGATCTCAGCTCAGAGAAAATATATTTTCCCTCGAGTATTTCGAGTTAGAACAAATACCAAGAACAACCAGCGAGTATGAAACCCTACTCCTGAGAGACCAGAATCTCTCACGCGGAATCAGTGGCGTATTATCGCCGGAGTTCACAAACGAACTACAATTCAAGACGTTCGATTTCAACATAAAAATATGAAGTTAAGCATTTATACATGGCGGAAATATCCGTAAAGAATAACGCATATGAACCTGGCAAGACATCTGTAAAGACAAGCAGTACATGACTAGGTAGCCTTAAGCCGAGCAGTAAAAGCTCCAATAACTTCAAGCACAATTTTTTAAAAGAAAAACTAAGATCGGTTAACCTCATATGCCAAATCAAGAAGTATTCCGTAAGATAAACGAGAGTATCTGAACGACCATTAAATATTCATATTAAGCAAACTATTTTGAACAGGCTGAAAACCTGAATCCCTTCTTAAAATTCTGGAAGGACGAAAGTATGTAAAACAGACATTAAAACTTCTGGAGGTCCGTGACCAAAACAGTACAATACATATATATTAACCAGTTTAAAAACAGGAAGAACCCGTATTCGGGTCGCCAAACTACAGCCAAGCGGAATAAGTTCGAAACCCTTTAATGGGGAAATTGCTAAGCAAAAGGAAGGAAAACAAAACCCTGGAATGGGTAGTAATGGCGAGGAGTCTCAATAGCTTCCGTAAATGGCATTATGGCCAAAACCTTAAAACAGACTCACATCTTTGTAGAAAATGAAACCACCTGACAAAGAGAAGAAGGATATTAAACCAACGCCATAGTTTCAAACCTTAATTTAATCTATGGGCATAGCTCTTACCTGGTAGAGGTCGCCATTGATACCCAGCTGTGGTATTTCAAGGTGCAAGAGATTCATGAACCTGTTCACCAACTACGCGCGGTTAGATGAACTGCAGACCACATCATTTATCAATAAACTATAAGAAACATTCGC
>APFE031567100.1:4537-25509 GCA_000404065.3 Pinus taeda | reverse complement strand
AGGGAAGAAACCAATAGAAACTGTTAGAGGTCCTTCAGGAGAAGGGAAAAGGAACATGGAAGAAGAGCAAGATTTTACCAAATTAAGGGAGAATAATAGCACAAAAGAAAATGAGGAAGAAGACAAGGAACAGGGAACAAAAAGCAAAGCACAAAAGAGACCATGTAAACCAAAAGCTGAGGTTACACCCAAAGTAGTTTTAAATGATCTTGCTCTGCAGGCGCATAGGGACCACATGCGGACATATGCTATCATTTGTAAATTCATGGGATTATGGCCCACTAAAAAGGCATTACAGACATGGATTAAACACCACTGGAAACCAAAAGGAAGCATAGACCTACATCTTGGGTCAAAGGGATTCTTCACTGTGGCCTTTACAAATATTGAGGATAAAGACAGGGTGTTTAAGGAGGGCCCTAATTCTATGTAGCAACAGGCCTCTACATGCGGTCGTGGATGATGAATTTTGTCCCGGAGCGAGAGACTTTCACTTCGGTCCCGGCTTGGGTAAGACTCTACTCCCTACCTCTTGATTACTGGGAGACAGAATCATTAATTCCCATAGGAAAAACATTAGGGAATTTTGTCAAAGCTTCTGAGGCCACTAGAAGGGGAAAATACACTTCCTTTGCATGAATTTGTGTGGAGATGAACTTCTCTGGAGCTCTACTGAATGAGGTCATCTTGGAAGTTCTTGATGAAGAATGGGTGCAAACAATAGATTATGAACATATTCCTTTCAGATGTCGCAGGCACCATGAGCATGGGTACCTATTTAGAGACTGCCCTCTCAATAAAATAGAGAACAAAAGTAAAGCAACCACAATGAAAGATACTGAAAGCTTTCACAAAGTGGGACGTAAAGGAAAAGGGTGCAAAAGGGGGCTAAAGCAACATCAAATAGAAGGGCAACAGGCCAGTCTGAATAGGTTCCAAGTACTCGAAGAAGAAGAAGAGATAACAAAAGTAGATCAGGTAATGGAAGGAAGCCTAGTGGAGAAAGAGAAAGAAGAAGACAGTGAATAAACACAAGATATTAATAAACAGAAAGAGACTATGCTAAGCGAAGTAGAACTGGAAATGGACCAGGAAATGACCCAGAGTGAGATGGAAATGGAGGATCATGAACTACTTGAGATTCTTGATAGAGAACACCTAGATCTGGAAGGGTTCTTGAAACAAGGAACCATGGGAGGAGTAGACTCATTAGCTTAATAAGAGTTCAACAGAGTACAACAGTTGTTCCTATGGAAACCTCAGGCTAAAGGGATGGAAATGCAAAGAAAAAATGAAAGAAAAGGCAACGAAGGTGTGAAAACTATGAAAACCACACCAAGACTAAAAACTAGAAACCCAGGAAAGAAAAGAGGCAGGAAAAAGTAAAACAAGCTATTGATGGACTGCGGAAAGCTAATGATAGCTTCAAGTAAGATGAAAGACCTAACCAGCTACTCCTTTACAAATCTTTAATAATGAAGTTTACATATTGGAATATCATGTTGGAAATAATACTAAGAGGGGGGGGGGGGTGAATCAGCATTATCAAATCAATAATATTTTTTTTTCTATACTTAGATTCATATACGCTACTTCAATTAAGGCAACCTGCGTGTATATGCAAATGTGGTTAATGAAACTAGCATATATCCAATAATCTTATGATTTAGTTAGATGATCTTTAATGAGTGCATTAGAACATTATTAACCATATAAAAAGTAAACAGGTACAGTAAAATAGAACAGATCATCACACATAAGAAGCACACGTGAACACCATGATATAAGGTGGAAACCCAATGTGGGTGGAAACCACCTCCTGCAATTCGTCTCTATCTCCTTTTAATAAGAAACTTCATTTTACAATATTTTTGTACTGGTGCAGTCTTGTACTAGTACGCAGGCTTGTACTTGCAAAAGGCTACAACCTTCTCTCATTCTCCAGCTTCTCTTGGAAGGGAGCTACAACCCCCTTAGATCTTGTACTAGCTGAAGTACTAGTATGTAGGTGCTAACCTATAGAAGGCTACAACCTTTTCTTGTTCTTCCAAGGACCACGTTTCATAAATTTTCAAACTAGATCCATAAATACAAAACAATCACCACTGTAATACAATCATTAACTCTGAATCACCCAACAACTGAACCACTGAAACCTTGTCATCAAAACATAGTCACCAGAACACAGACTAGAGTCCAGAACTCTGTAACAACCACTAGAACCAACAACAACCTGAAATGTCAAATATCATAATGTATACACTACTTGACTGTGTTGAACCAGCATGTATATGCCCTTTCACTAGAGAGAACCTGTGTACAGATCTGAAACTAATTACTTATACCTTTGCTGCAATTTTCAACTTCAGATATACCCAAAACATAAGATATAAAGGATAATATACGAGTTAGTATTCAGATCTATTCATGATCATACCATATAATGATAATGCATTTCAGCCTTCATGATCCCGGTCCATCAACCTTTATCAACCACCTAGGTGCCTCCTCAGTTCAGATCGAGCAAAGCATTACAAACCCATAACCAACATATTATATCTCACACTTCATCAGATATTCATCACTTTCACACTTGCATCTCTTGGCATAATAATCTTCTCCTTATATAGGTTTAGGCATCTCTCAATACCATGGTCCAAAACCACGTAGAACCAATACCTTGGACCCAATACCTGGGGTCAAGACTTCGGACCAAATACCATTGACCAATACCAAAATACCATGGACCAAATACCACAGACTAAATACCATGGACCAAAACTTAGTTTTCCAACATGTACATGCCTTTCCTTCTATGAACCTGCCTGTGTACATATATGCCTATTTTCTTTTGCTAACCCATGTGTATACACAATTTCATCAAGGTTAACCTGCGTATAATTCTCTCTTGACCTGTTGCACTATGATCTATCATATGAGTGAGTTTCCATCAAGGAAAACACCTATATATAATGCCAACAATCTCCCCCTTTGGACTTGATGGCGACCACCACACCAAGTCACTCTCCCCCTTTGACATCAACAGTAAAGGACAGACTAAGAAGTTCTCTTGGTATATCTTCTGTTATACCTACTAAAATATCTAATTGAGCTCCCCCTTTGTATATGCCAAGATGTACCAATCCGTCCATGCTCCCCCTGAGCACATGCAAGCATAACATGACTTATACATACATCAATCTCCCAACCAAGTGGGAATATACCATTTTTGAATCATCCACCCAACCAAGTGGGGATATACCAAATGTTTATACATGACTCAAAAACAAGAAACATTACATCATCCATCCCATGCATAGTGGGGTAAAAAAAGGCATCATATGACTCACAAAGACCAAGGACCTAAACAAGACCATGATAGTTATTAGTAGCTATCATACACCATATTGTCTACACCATAAGCATCTGTCACTAGCATCCAGACCTGTAACCTGCAAACCATTCTTTTGGTCAAGCAAGATGTGTCAATAAGCATCATCACCAAAGACTTCTAACCATAATGCCAACAATGCATTATTAGAAGCATATGCTCCCCCTGAGGCTGTGCCAACCATCATATACCATGACCGAACCATTTCCTAAGTCTGCTCTACTGCTTTTTCTTCATAGCTCCATATACGCGACTCTGCAGCCTATAACTTGTGTATATATACGACTTATCTTCATAATATATGCGTATGCAAATTGGAATACTGAAGGTCTACACTTTCAGTTTCCCCTGTGTCTATTATGTCAGCTAACTGAGTTATGCCACATCTTTTTGTCTCTAATTCTGTCTTCTTCAAAATCTGGAATTGTGATGATGTATGATCCTCTTGCTTTGGTGTTTGAATTTTGCTCCTTCATTCACTTACTTTATGTCCAAACTTGTTATATGCATAACATATCACATGTTTCATATTCCTCCTATAGCAGTCAATGGCTTTGTGACCAAACATATTGCAAGCAAAACAATATCCCTTGAAGTACCTGGAGCGTGATGATCTTTCTGTGTGATGGTCTTGACCCATTTTGCTTTTGCATCTAGCTGCAATATGTTCAAATTTATGACATAAATAACATTCAACATTATTCATTTGAGGAAATAACCGACTATCACTTCCATAGTTAGGAGGAAAAGATCTTCTTTGAAGAGTTTCTTTCCTTGGTTGTTGCTGGGGTTGACCACTTATCTCTTCGTTGATCATTTCAGATTTTGCATTAGAATTCCTTTCCTCACCCTATGAGCTAGATTCACCTTTGACAGTTTCATAAAAACTAAGACCAGTTTTGATAGCAGGGGATCTTTGACTACTAAGAATATCATCCAAAATCTTAGTACTGTCTTGAAATCGTAACAGTTTATCCTTTTCTTCTAATTTACCTTTTAAGATATTTACCTAAACCTGACGTTTTTCTTCCTTTTCCAAATATTGCTTCCTTATGTTTTCTTCAACTTTTCTTCCCTCTTCCACTTGTTGCCTTAATTCGAGCACTTCATGTTCTTGTTCTTCAAGAGCTTATTTATTCTTCTTTTTTGATTCTTTAAGATCTTCTTTTAGAGAGAGGATCTTAGATTCAAGTCTCTAAATTGTTATGCTCTGATCTTTTACTACATCATGCAGTTGCTCCATTGCTCTGGTTATTGTGTCCAGTTGTTCTTTCAATCTGCTAACTTATTCTATTTCTACGTCCTTATTTTCATATGCCATGAGAACTCTAATGTCACCATCACTATTGGATGAGTCGTTACTTTTATCATGAGTATCATAACTTCTATTACCTTCTTCATACATCTTTTCTTTGTTATGAGGGAATCTAGTAGCGTAGTGACCAACTCTACCACATAAAAGGCATTTGAAAGGTAGCTTACCTTTGAACCTTCCAGATCCCCGTTCAAGATTCTTGACAAAATTTACCTCATATTCTTCTTCTAAAATATATCTTGATTCACTGAGCTTTTCTTTTCCACTTGCTGATACTTTAAATGCGGCTTCTCTCATATCCGATGGTCCTCCTTTTCTCATCTCAAAAGCAGTTAAGATTCTGTGTAGCTGCGTCATAGTGATTTTCTATAGATCCTCCTTTTCTTCTATTGCAGACACTTTGGATTCAAATTTAGCAGACAAGGATCTCAAAACTTTTTCAACTGAGACAACTTCCTTAATTTCTTCACCCAGATTCCTCATACAATTGACAATCTCATCTATACGCAAGAAGTAATTAGATATGCTTTCATTACTATGAATCTTAAGAGTTTCATCACATATTCTGAGAGTTTGAAGCTTAGCCTGTTTTATCTAATCATCTCCTTCATAGCTCAGAATGATTTTGTCCCATATTTCTTTGGATAATTTGAATTGCATGACCTTGACAAACTCTGATTGTGACAGACTTCCCAATAAGATAGTAACAGCTTTGTCATTGAGTTCATATTGCTTTCTATCTGCTGTATCTATAGGAATTGCTGATGGATATGTATATCCTCCTTCCACGATTCTCCAAACATCTGTTCCAAGCAATTGTAGATATGATGTGGTTCTTATCTTCTAGTAGACAAAATTGCTCCCATCGATGATTGGTGGTTTGATGGATCCCTATCTTTCGTGATTACTCATCTTGATGGATCTTCCTTTAAGCAATCAAGCTTCTTCTGAAGGACCTGCTCTAATACCAATTGTTGGAAATAATACTAAGAGGGGGGGGCAGGGGGGGTGAATCAGTATTATCAAATCAATAATATTTTTTTTTCTATACTTAGATTCATATATGCTACTTCAGTTAAGGCAACCCGCGTGTACATGCAACTGTGGTTAATGCAACTAGCGTATGTCCAACAATGTTATGATTCAGTTAGTTGATCTTTAATGAGTGCATCAGAACATTATTAACCATATAAACAATAAATACGTGCAATAAAATAGAACAGATCATCACACATGAACACCATGATATAAGGTGGAAACCCAATGTGGGTGAAAACCACCTGCTGCAACTCGTCTTTATCTTCTTTTAATAAGAAACCTACTTTTACAATCTTTCTGTACAGGTGCAGTCTTATGCTAGTACGCAGGCTTCTACCTACGGAAGGCTACAACCTTCCCTCGTTCTCCAGTTTCTCTTGGAAAGGAGCTACAACTCCCTTAGCTCTTGTACTAGCTAAAGTACTAGTATGTAGATGTTGACCTACAAAAGGCTACATCCTTCTCTTGTTCTTACAGGGACCACGTTTCATAAATTTTTAGACCAGATCCATAAATACAAAAAAATCACCACTACAATACAATCATTAACTCTGAATCACCCAACAACTAAATCACTGAAACCCTGTCATCAAAACACAGTCACTAGAACGCAGACCTGAGCCCAAAACTCTGCAACAACCACTAGAACCAACAGCAACTTGAAATATCATATCTCATAATGTATACGCTACTTGACTATGTCAAACTAGTGTGTATATGCCCTTTCACCAGAGAGAACCTTCGTACAGGTCTGAAAATAATTACTTATACCTTCACTGCAATGTTCAACTTCAGATATACCCAAAACATAAGATATAAAGGATAAGACATGCATCAGTATTTCGATCTATTCATGATCATACCATATAATGATAATGCATTTTAGTCTTCATGATCCCAATCCATCAAACTTTATCAACCGCCTAGGTGCCTTCGGAGTTCGTATCGAGCAAAGCATTACAAACCCATAACCAACATCCTAGATCTCACACTTCATCAGATATGCATCACTTGCACACTTTCATCTCTTGGCCTAATGATCTTCTCCTTATATAGGTTTAGGCTGCTCTCAATACCATGGTCCAAAACAACATAGAACCAATACCTTGGACCCAATACTTGGGGTCAACACTTTGGACCAAATACCATGGACCAAATACCACGTACTAAATACCACAGACAAAAACTTAGTTTTCCAACATGTACGCGCCTTTCCTTCTGTGAACCTGCGTGTGTACGTATACACCTATTTTCTTATGCTAACCCATGTGTATACACACTTTCATTAAGGTTAACCTGCGTATACCTCTCTTTTGACCTGTTGCACTATGATATGTCATCTGAGTGAGTTGCCATCAGGGACAACACCTGTATCATAATGCCAACAATCTCCACCTTTAGACTTGATGGCAACCACCACATCAAGTCACTCTCTCCCTTTGAGATCAAGGGCAAAGGGCAGACTAAGAAGTTCTCTTGGTATATCTTCTGCTGTCCATACTCCCCCTGAGTACTAGATGAAATCTCTAATTGAACTCCCCCATTATATATTCCAAGATGTACCAATCTATCCATGCTCCCCCTGAGCACATGCAAGCATAACATGACTTATACATACATTAATCTCCCAACCAAGTGGGAATATACTATTTTTGAATCATCCACCCAACTAAGTGGGGATATACCAAATGTTTATACATGACTCAAAAACAAGAAACATTACATCATCCATCCCATGCATAGTGGGGTAACAAAAAAAATCATCTAACTCACAAAGACCAAGGACCTAAACAAGACCATGAGAGTTATTAGCAACTATCATACACCATATGATATACGCCATAAGCATTTATCACTAGCATCCAGACCTGTAACTTGCAATCCATTCTCTTGGTCAAGCAAGATGTGTCAATAAGCATCATCACCAAAGACTTCTAAACATAATGCCAACAATGCATTATTCGAAGCATATGCTCCCCCTGAGCTTGTGCCAACCATCATATACCATAACTGAACCATTTCTTGAGTCTGTTCTGCTGCTTTTTCTTCAGAGCTCCATATATGTGGTTCTGCATCCTATAACTCACTTATATACGTGACTTATCTTCATAATATATGTGTATGGAAATTGGAACACTGAAGTTATACACTTTCAGTTTCCCCTGTGTCTGTTATGTCAGCTAACTGAGTTATGCCACATCTTTCTATCTCTAATTTTGTCTTCTTCAATACCTGGAATTGCGATGATGTATGATCCTCTTGCTTTGGAGTTTGAATTTTGCTCCTGCATTCCCTTACTTTATGTCCAAACATGTTACATGCATAACATATTACATGTTTCATATTCCTCCTATAGCAGTCAATGGCTTTGTGACCAAACATATTGCAAGCAAAACAATATCCCTTGAAGTACCTAGAGCACGATGATCTTTCTGTGTGATGGTCTTGACCCATTTTTCTTCTGCATCTAGTTGCAATATGTCCAATTTTATGACATACATAACATTCAACATTATTCATTTGAGGAAATAACCGACTATCACTTCCATAGTTAGGAGGAAAAGATCTTCTTTGAAGAGTTTCTTTCCTTGGTTCTTGCTGGGTTTGACCACTTATCTCTTCGTTGATCATTTTAGATTTTACATTGGAATTCTTTTCCTCACCGTGTGAGCTAGATTCACCTTCGACAGTTTCATAAAAACCAAGACCCATTTTGATAGCAGGGGATCTTTGAGTACTAAGAATATCATAAAAAATCTTAGTACTGTCTTGAAATCGTAACAGTTTATCCTTTTCTTCTAATTTACCTTTTAAGATGTTTACCTCAACCTGATGTTGTTCTTCCTTTTCCAGATATTTCTTCCTTACATTTTCTTCAGCTTTTCTTCCTTCTTCCACTTGTTGCCTTAATTCGAGCACTTCATGTTCTTGTTCTTCAAGAGCTTCTTTATTATGCTTCTTTGATTCTTTAAGATCTTCTTTTAGAGAGTGGATCTTAGATTCAAGTCTCTAAATTGTTATGCTCTGATCTTTTACTACATCCTGCAGTTGCTCCCTTACTCTGGTTATTGTCTCCAGCTGTTCTTTTAATCTGGTAACTTCTTCTGTTTCTACATCCTTATTTTCATATGCCATTAGAACTCTAATGTCTTCATCACTATTGGATGAGGCGTTACTTTTATCATGAGTATAATAACTTCTATTACCTTCTTTAGACATCTTTTATTTGTTATGAGGGCATCTAGCAGCATAGTGACCAACTCTACCACATGAAAAGCATTTGAAAGGTAGCTTACCTTTGAACCTTCTAGATCCCCGTTCAAGATTCTTGACAAAATTTACCTCATATTCTTCTTCTGAAATGTATCCTGATTAACTGAGTTTGTCTTTTCCACTTGCTAATACTTTAAATGTGGCTTCTCTCATATCTGATGGTCCTCGTTTTCTCATCTCAAAAGCAATTAAGATTCCGTGTAGTTGAGCCATAGTGATTTTTTGCAGATCCTCCTTTTCTTCTATGGCAGAAATTTTGGATTCAAATCTAGTAGACAAGGATCTCAAAAAATTTTCAACTAAGACAAATTCCTTAATTTCTTCACCCAAATTCCTCATACAATTAACAATCTCATCTATACGCAGGAAGTAATTAGATTTGCTTTCATTACTATGCATCTTAAGAGTTTCATACCGTATTCCAAGAGTTTGAAGCTTAGCCCGTTTCACCTGATCATCTCCTTCATAGCTTAGAATGATTTTTTTCCATATTTTTTTGGCTGATTTTAACTGCATGACCTTGACAAATTCTGATTGTGACAGACTTCCCAATAATATAGTAACAGCTTTGGCATTGAGTTCATATTTCTTTCTATCTACTATACTGTAGGAGTTGCTGATAGATATGTTTATCCTCCTTCCACGATTCCCCAAACATCTATTCCAAGCAATTGTAGATATGTTGTGGTTCTTATCTTCCAGTAGACAAAATTGCTATCATCGAAGATTGGTGGTCTGATGGATCCCTCTCTTTCATGATTACTCACCCTGATGGATCTTCCTTCAAGCGATCAAGCTTCTTTTGAAGGACCTGCTCTGATACCAATTATTGGAAATGATACTGAGGCAGGGGGGGTGAATTAGTATTATCAAATCAATAATCTTTTTTTTCTATACTTAGATTCATATACGCTACTTCAGTTAAGGCAACCCGCGTGTATACGCTACTGTGGTTAATGCAACTAGCGTATATCCAACAATATTATGATTTAGTTAGTTGATCTCTAATGAGTGCATCAAAACATTATTAACCATATAAACAATAAACAGGTGTAGTAAAACAGAACAGATCATCACACATAAGAAGCACACGTGAACACCATGATATAAGATGGAAACCCAATGTTGGTGAAACCCACCTGCTGAAATTAGTCTCTATCTTCTTTTAATAAGAAACTTTTTATAGTATTTCTGTACTGGTGCAGTCTTATACCAGTATGCAAGCCTCTACCTGTAGAAGGCTACAACCTTCTCTCGTTCTCGAGCTTCTCTTGGAAGGGAGCTACAACCCCCTTAGCTCTTGTACTAGCTGAAGTACTAGTACGTAGGTGCTTACCTATAGAAGGCTACAACCTTGTCTTGTTCTTCCAGAGATCACGTTTCATAAATTTTTAGAATGGATGCATAAATACAAAACAATCATCACTGCAATACAATCATTAACTTTGAATCACCCAACAATTGAATCATTGAAACCCTGTCATCATAACACAGTCACCAGAACATAGACCAGAGCCCAAAACTCTACAACAACCACTAGAACCAACAAAAACCTGAAATATCAAATCTCATAATGTATACACTACTTGACTATGTCGAACCAGCGTGTATATGCCCTTTCATCAGAGAGAACCCACGTACAAATCTGAAAATAATTACTTAACCTTTGCTGCAATTTTCAACTTCAGATATACCTAGAACATAAGATTTAAAGGATAAGACATGCGTCAGTATTCAAATCTATTCATGATCATACCATATAATGATAATGCATTTTAGTCTTCATGATCCTAGTCCATCAACCTTTGTCAACCACCAAGGTGCCTCCTCAGTTCAGATTGAGCAAGGCATTACAAATCCATAACCAGCATACTATATCTCACAGTTCATCAGATATTCATCACTTGCACACTTGCATCTCTTGGCCTAATGATCTTCTCCTTATATAGGTTTAGGCCTCTCTCAATACCATGGTCCTAAACCACATAGAACCAATACCTTGGATCCAATACCTGGGATCAACACTTTGGACCAAATACCATAGACCAAATGCCATGGACTAAATACCAAAGACCAAAACTTAGATTTCCAACATGTACGAACCTTTCCTTCTGTGAACCTGTGTGTGTACGTATACGCCTATTTTCTTCTGCTAACCCGCGTGTATACGCACTTTCATCAAGGTTAACCTGCGTATACCTCTCTCTTGACCTGTTGCACTATGATCTGTAATCTGAGTGAGTTGCCATCAAGGACAACACCTGTATCATAATGCCAACATATCAAAGGTCTAGGTAGTAAAAGAAAACAAAGAATACTTAGTAATAGAATGAAACAAGAAGCTCTGGATATGATCTTTATCCAAGAAACAAAATGTTCCATTCAAAAAATAAAATAAATACACAACAAATGGCTCAATCATTTTGAGTTTTTAGAAGTCAAAGTAGATAATACAGTAATAGGCATACTGACTCTTTGGAACCCCCAAAATATTGGCATAATAGATGCTGAGGCATCTAGGAATTATTTATCGGTGATTATTCAGCCTGTGGGAGATAGGGAGACTTATCTGGTCACGAATGTGTATGGCCCTCAAAGAATGGATGATAAACTTCGGTTTCTAGATTCTCTTGTGGATCTAAGAGACAGACATGTAGGAGTACCATGGATCATGGGTGGGAACTTCAACATGATCAAATCACTTTCGGAGAAAAAAGGGGGAACCAGAACTTTAAGCAAAGACTCTTCAACATTTCAAATTTTTATAGATAATATGAATCTAGTTGAAACTGAGACGAGTAATGGTCTCTTTACTTGGAATAATAAAAGACGAGGAGAGTCTCAAGTAGCCTCAAAGTTAGATAGATTCATAATCTTAGAGGACCTTATGCTCATCGACAAGAAAATGATAGTGAGAATTCTCCCCTTTGTAGGCTCAAACCATTGGTCTGTTCAACTGGAGGTTCAGGGCATTTGTACACCCAGGAACAAACCTTTCAGATTTGAGAATATTTGGCTCACCCACCAAGATTTCATCAGCAACATTGCAAAATGGTGGAAAAAAGATTTGCATATTCAGGGTAGAAGAATGCTCTTGCTACACAAAAGACTAAAGCACATCAAGCTCAGACTTAAAGATTGGAACAAGAATGAATTTGGCAATATTTTGGAAGTGAAAAAAGTTGTCGAAGATAAAATGCAGGAACTCAATCAAGCCCTTATCATGGATGGCTTTGATAAAGTGATAAATGATCAAGTCACCAAACATCATCAAGACTGGGAGAATTTATGTAAACAAGAGGAAATATTTTGGAGACAAAAACTTGGAGTTCAATGGCTAAAAGAACGAGAGTGAAACACTAGATTTTTCCATAGATCCACCATGGCAAATAGATCTCATAATAGGATCTCTTTGATCAAGGATGAGGGAGGTCATCTTCTTAATTCCCATGAAGATATAGAAGTTGTGTTAGTTCAACACTTTCGAGGTATAGCAAAGGAAACCATTTCAGATAGAGAGCATTTTATCAGGGACTTAACAAGGCATATACCTAGGTTGGTATCTAGAGAGGATAATTTCAATCTTAATAGGCCAGTGACTGAAGAGGAGGTTAGTGAGGTCATCAAAGAAATGCAGAATGGTAAAGTGCCTGGCCCTGATCATTTCAATGTGGATTTCTTTAAGGCTTGCTCGAATATTGTTAAATATGATATTCTAAATGTAGTGGAAGATTCCAGGATGAATATAACTATTTTGAAGGTGCTAAATACTTCCTTCATCTCTCTGATGCCCAAATAGCACAATGCTCAGACTCCCGACAGGTTTAGGCCAATAGACTTAGACCACTTCTTCCTACTCTAGTTTCTGTGGAGCAATCTGGATATGTGGAGGGCAGGCAAATTCTCAATAACATCATTCAAGCGCATGAGGTGGTGCACTCATTGACAAGTAATAGGTAGGCTAGAATGATTATGTAATTGGACCTAGCCAAACCTTACGATAAGTTGAATCGGAACTACATCAGAAAGGTCCTTATTGCTTTTGGGTTTGATCATAATTGGGTAAGATGGGTCATGGCCCTGGTAACTTCTTTTAGCTTTTCAATTCTGGTTAATGGTTCTCCCTCCGAGACTTTTACTCCTTCAAGAGGCCTCAGGCAGGGAGATCTGCTCTCTCCCTTTCCCTTCATCCTCATGATGGAAGGACTTGGTCGGTCTATCAAGCACGTGAAAGAAGTTGGTAATATCAAGGGTCTCCAACTTTCTAAGATTGGATAGGCTTTGACCCATCAACAATTTGTTGATGATACTATGCTGCAGGGAATCCCCATGGTCAAAGAAGCACTAGTGTATAAACAAATCCCGTGTGACTTTGCCATGGCTACAGGTATGGAAGTTAATCTCTCCAAATCTAAGATTTTTTTCTTTGATACAAAAATTGCTATTAAAAAATATCTCCAGAATTTTGGGCTTTCAAAGAGATGTCCTTCCTTCCAAATATTTAGGAGTTCCTCTAACTGATAAACCTTTGCACAAGAGAATTTTGGAGCCGGTGATTAATAAGATGCAGGATAAAATCAGGAAATGGACTATTAGATCTTTAAACTTGACTGGTCGATTAGTGCTTACAAAAGTTGTTCTTCAATCAATGCCCATCTTCATGCTATCAGCCCCTCCAGCTTCTAAAGGAATTTTACAACAATGTAGAAACATTCAAAGAGACTTTCTTTGGGGTAAGGGGGAGGAAAGAAAGAAATGGGCCTTGGTAGCCTCGGGTAAGATTTGCAAACCTAAAAACCATGGGGGTATTGCACTGAATGATCTAGAAGTACTAAGCAAAGTTTTAGGCGCAAAATTATGGTGGCGTTGGGTAAAAGACCCAAAGGCTCAGTGCACTAGTATCTGGAAAGAAAAATATGCCATCACTTGGAAAAATAATGATCACATAAGGATTTATAGCATCATAAAGTGCTCACACATCTGGAATAAGGCTTGGGAGAATAGAGGCTTAGGACAAAAAAATAGCTTTTGGGGAATCAAATAGGGTGATCTTGCTTTATTTTGGGAGGATAAATGGTGACAAGGACCTACACTATTAAGAGAGGACTTTCTGGACCTCAAGAAAGAGACAAACACTAAAGGTTTATTTAAGGTAAAATATTTTTGGGATCAAACCAATAGTGAAGGAAAATGGAGAACCTGGAAGAATATTGATTATAGGGATGACAGCCCCTTGAAAGCAAAAGCAGAGGCACTTCTGAAAATGTTGGAACAAAGGAAGATTTTAGTTATAGAGGGGCATGACCAACTTAGATGGGGCAACAATAATAAAGCTACCTTCAATCTTAAGGAGGCAAAATGCATACTCCTTGAGCTCGACTCCAATGTATTAGCCAAGGTTTGGCAGAACCTATGGAGGCATCAAGGATGGATGAATATCAAACTCTTCATGTGGCTGGTACATCATAAGAAAATTATGACTTCGGATAACATTCAGAAGAGGGGTGTTCTGGTCCTTCCAGATGTTAGCTTTGTGAAGCCCAAGAGGAAACAATGGAGCACCTTCTCAATAATTGCATTTTCACCTCCAGGTTGTGGGATACTTTCGCCACTATTTTCCAATAGACAGAGAGGGATGAAGGAAGCATTATCAATACGCTAAACAACTGGAGACGAAGCTTCTCTGATTATGAATTTCTTGGCTCAGCTTGGGCTTTAACGCCAAGCTTCATAATATGGAATGTTTAGAAAGAAAGGAACAATAGAATCTTCAAAAATGAAAAGAGTTCCTCCCAACGCCTTTTCGAGCAAATCTTAAGACAGCTTAAGGAGACGGTAGGTACTATAGTCTGAACTTCCCCTCAGAATCCACCTTCGGAAGCTGAAATGCAGATACTTCTTCATTTGGGTATGCAGGGGCTTATACCACAGGGATTGGATAGGAAGGTCATGAAACTAGATACTGAGCAGGATTATTGGCATCCTCCCCCTAAGGGTTTTTTGAAATACAACATTGATGGAGCTTCAAAAGGCAACCCGGGTATTGCCAGCATTGGAGGGGTGTTAAGGAATGAAAACGGCGGTATCCTTTTCATCTTCCATTGGCATTTGGGAAGAGCCACTAACAATATGGCAGAATTAATGGCTCTTGAGCAATGTTTAGATTTCCTAAAGAAGGATAATCTCCAAAATGTAATTGTCGAAGCTAATTCTGAGTTAATCATTAACTCAGTCATAAGAATCATCTATGGCATGGAGCCGAAAAATGTCTCAAAACATTGGAGGCTGCTCCAGGTCTTTCAAAGGATTCAACTTCACCTCCTGTGCTTACGTATAGTGAGTTTTAAACATGTGCAAAGGACGGAAAATAAATTGGTGGACATTCTGGCCAATCAAGGGGTGCTTTGTACCAAAAGTAGGGTAATGCTGAGTTGGCAAGAGTTGTCTTAGGATAGATTAAAGGCACATTATCACGACCAGGTAGATGAGGACATAATGGTGTTTCGAAACAGAACCACAGAGGCAGGGTCTAGCTGATTTGGATTCATTATGAAGTGTTTTCTCAGAAGTGAGGTCATTTTTGGGATGTAGGTCACTGTCGGCCTCCTTAACCCTGGTAAGTACAAGCACAGAAGTTTCAAATGGAAGTGGCTCGGCAGGCACTAATTCTAGAATGGATGGCTGGATGGATGGATCTTCATCCTACATTGGTTCATGCACCAGCAGAGATGGGATGGGGCGAGTGCCTGAAGTCCTGGCTTTCTCGACAGCCTTAAAACCCCTGTCTTTCTTTCTGTGGACGCAATAGTGTTCTTGGGGTGGTTTATGGTTTATCTTAGGCCCTTCAAGTTGGAAGTGGTTTTTCGGAGTTGGGAGTGATTCCACTCACCAAGCAACACGTGGCCTAGGGAGGGGAAAGAGTACAACCCTCATTGCACGCTAATTCTCGGTGCTGTTGGCTCATGCGATATCATCCTCAGCCATTGGACTAAGCAAGACAGATCTACGGCCAGGAATAAGCGTGCATGTTGGTGGGTCCAGGTTTATTGCACGGTTAATAGCCATGCTTCTAGGTATTACGATATCATCCTCCGCCGTTGGATTTGGCGAGGAGAATTGATGGTTAAGAATAAGTATGCAGGTCCTGGTGAGGAATGTCTTCTGTGGTTGTTTCACATCATGGTGGGAATCAATGTATTTCGTGCGATCTACATGCTCGAGGGTTATCCCCCCATTCGGACCCGAAATTCTTTTCGATTGGCCCCTATTTCCTCATCGAGTCCAAGTCTAATTTTAAAGTGGTTGCTTGCTTCCGACCCGATTTGAGCCTTGCCTGTCAGATGTCTGAGGGGAGATCGAACGGTCTCGACTTTGTCTATTTTACAAGGGTTTTGTAGTTTTGTTTGCGGGACCTTGGCTCGGTGTTTTAGCCTTCGCTCGGTGCCCTCAGTTTTAAGAGGCTAGTTTTGTCCTTGGCCCACAGTTCCTTGAGGACTGTTGTATTTTATGTAATTTGTTCTCAGATTTAATGAAATAGAAGGTACGACTCTTGCTTCAGCAAAAAAAAATAAGACTAAGTATGATAGCCATTTAAAAACTGTCAAAATGCTAACCAAAAGGATGAGAATCCATAATAGTGGAATTCACTAGTTCCTCACAATCTGAACAGTGATTGAGAGAATGAATATAGTGACAAATCCATGCAATTTAAATAATGTTACCCATTATTTGGTGGAAACATAAAAAACAAATGTTCATTATATTTAAGGATATAGTTGTATTGTCATTATATTTGAGGATATAATTGTATGGCTGGACACCTAAAATATATTATATTTTTGTATGAGTTGACATTCATATAAACAAAACAAAGCATGTAAAAAAGTAAAATGCAACAAAAACAACAACAGGATGTTTCACTACCAAGAGCACTAAAATACATGTTATGAAGCCTTACTTCCTATCACCAAAATCTCCCTCTTATTCCGTTGCATCCTAATATTGTTGATACTGAAAGACCAACCCATTCATGTTTCTCTTTTCCTCAATAAACTCCATCTCGTCCATGCCCTCGTGCAAGAAGGCCTTCCTCCTGATTTTAATCATATGTGTAAAGACATGGATTAGATTTTCAACATAATTCTAACACAAAGTCCTCATAATTGGAATACAATCCTTTTTAATCCAATAAACCACTAAATATAATAGTAACTATTATCCTTTCATCACATAAACCAATAAATATAATAGTATGTAGGAACCTTTTATCCTCAGGTTCAAACTCGGTCCACGATTCTTCTTGATCATGTCTAATTCAAAAGAAATATACCAAAATTGGAAGCCTCAAGTCGTTTCGCTAAGTAACATTTATATTTCGTTACATATATCTCATAATATCTAGCATCTACGCCATGGAACCCTAACCAAAACATGTCTCAGCCTAATATCTAGCATCTACGCAATGGAAACCTAACAAAAACATCTCTCGGCCAAAGAGTTCAAGCCATCATAAGACGATAGCTGCCCAATGTTCTTGAATTACCTCTCAACATGGAAATGGGCATTATCTTTTATCCAGCTTTAGTTACCTACCTACATGGATATGTGCATTACCTGCTTTAGTTGCCTCCTGATATCGATGATTTTAAGATTGGTGGTAAGGTATTGGTGTGTTGTATCGATGGATTTGTTAAACAAGCTGTTTACTTATTTTGTTTTTAAAATTTATGTTTTTTGTGCGATTTGTTCAGAATTTTAAATTTATTTTTTCCCTCGACAAATTGGTTCAAATAATAATTTGTTGGTTTCACAAGTATTTATTTTAAATAATAAAAAACAAAAATGCTTAGACTTGATCATTTTCTTTTTCCTAAACTCCAAAACTTAGAACCTTTGTTCGACTCAATGAATTCGTTGAGAATCTTACACCATTTATTAGGTGTTAAAATTAGAAACTTTGTTCGACTTAATGAATTCGTTGAGAATCTTAGACCATTTATTATAGGTTATAAGTACCGGGGGTGCTTCTGATACCTAATGAAATCCATGATCTAATAAGAAGTATTAAAATCTTTTCAAGCTAACTCAAATAAAGACGTTAAAGACATTGTTGGCCAGAGTTCAAGTAAAATTCGAAGATAAACAATATGCACCATCATTACAACAACTTTAAAGATAGACAATAGGTACCATCATTACAACAACTTCAAGAAGCAGGATCAACAATTCATAGATGATCTCTACTAAGATGACTATTGTGATTTGCATTGATTATGCAGATTTCAAAGGGAAAAATTATAGTTGTAACAGGGTGCTCCTTCACTCTTCTAAACATTTCCTGGATGGAAGTTGAATTCTTGAAAATCGACTACACAACAATGAGATCAAAAGCCTCTCGTACTCTACTTAGCACATGCCAGTCTCGATGAGAGATTTTTGTTTTTTCGTCTGCTTCACTTCCGTTCAAAAATATTTAACCCATAAAACAAGCATGTAAATATTAAGATAAAACTTCTGGCATTCCCCTAAAACTGTATCAAAGGGTGAAATAAATACATTTACTAAGGGTTTCCTTTAATATACGTTAGCAAACACAAAATTTAGTTTAAACTCTGGAATAATTCTTTCTCTCGGTCAATTTTATTTGTTTTATTCTCTTTTTAACTAGAAACCCAGCTTTGCATACAAGTTATAGAAGATTTGCAATTTTTGCAATTTCTTTGCGACAGATTTCTATTGAATTATTACAAATATCGCTTCCAAGTTAATGAAAGGATTATATTTTTCCATACCATTATGCTTTGGATCACACTCATAAATTTTGTATTCAATTTAATGTTACTATTTATAGTTATACAAAAGAACATAAAACTATACAAAAGACCATAAAACTCAATAAATGTTACAAAATAAGGGCCAATAATGCAAGACGTAAGAATTGAGTATCGAACGAGTTAGCTAAATAGTTTTGTTCGTTCAAGGTAATAATTGTAGTCAAATTCCTTTTGTGCGTCACAAGTGAATGGTTGTTTTTTCACTGTCCAGAAATTTGTAACAAGGAATTTATTCAATGTCTTATATAGTGGAATGTGGCAGATACCATCCATTTTGCAACATTTCACTAGTAGCAAGGGTTCTTAATCTGGCTCAACTGTTGTTGTACAACAAGCAGGGATTTGCCAGCCCAATTGAGGATTTTGTTTAGGAGTTTTTGCGGAATATAGGTGTTGATATTTTGGGCACTAATCATATGAAAGATAAAAAGATTTCAGTAGTGGCGAAAGTTGATGAAGACAGAGCTCAAACAATCAAAGCAACAATGTCAAACTATTTTCTGCTCGAACTACAGCTGAAGATAGTAAGCCGAGAGTTGTTCCAAATGAATCCCCGAGAGTTGAAAATGGAGGACAGGAAACTGCTCTAGACAATGGTGTCCCCATCGATGTCAGAGATGAGAGGCTTGCTCCAAACGAAATTCGCACATTTTATTTTGTAAAGTTTAGATCTTATGAACATCTGCCGCTAAAGCTGAGAACTGATCAGGCTTATAAAGATCTTCAATATCCTGTGGGGTCATTAATGCTCCAATAAAACTGCTCCAACGCCTTCGGATGAACTCGCAGATTCAATTTTCGAGAGCTCCGATATCCTGCTGGGGATGAGCCTGTCAGGCCATTCATGCTCCAATCCAACTTCTCCTGCCGTCGGTTCCAAAAATTAGAAGGGATTTTGTTGGATATTTTGATTTCATAGAGATGCAGGTAAACAAGTAGGTGGAGCCTCATGAGCTCAGGCGGGATGGAACGAGACATGTCTAGAAGCGCTAGCGTTTGTAGGTTGTCGAGCGAGGCCGAGAAACGGCAGCGACTCTGGGTTGCCGTGTGAGCCCTGGATTTGACCTTTGAAGTACTACGAGGGACGTGAGGTCTAGAATGCGAAGGGGCGTGAGGTCCTAAACGTGAAGTATTGGCTGAGAAAGCTGCTACTCAAACCTATCAAAGGCTACCTAGACTGACAAATACCTGCAACGTGGTCAAAAACCATTTGATAGGAAGATGAAAATGGAGCCAGAGGATTGGTGGGGTAAACAATGTTTGGCCATCCAACTCCTTAGAAGAACAGTTTGGGTGTAAAATTTATATTTATAAATATAAATATAATATATTTGTTAATTATAAAATATATATTTTATGTTTTTGTTGAGGAGATCAAATTTCTCGAGGTGAAATTTTGTTTTCAAGTTTTCCACTTAAAAAGAGGTTCGCACCTCTAGAAGTTTGATACTCTAGACACTTGATAAATCCAGGTTTAAGATAGATCTAGGCTGGTTTAAATTATTTAAATTATTATAACTTTGTTTTATATTTAAATTATTCTTCATTTGTTTTCCTCTTTTCCTATAATGGATTATATTATAGCTTAAGTTTAATTAAATTATACACCTATATTATGCATTCATATTTCTAATAATAATGTTGATATTTTATGGTTTCTTAAATACTATTATTATTTACTTGATAAAAATTTAGCGAGGAGAAAAACATAATATTTTTCTCTATAATATTTATTGATTTTTTCTTTACATATTTAAAATACTTATTAAATTTTATTGGATAAATTTACCTCACACAAAAACATTTCAACTATAATATCAACTTATATAATTGATATATGACAAATACTTATCAACTTATATAATTGATATATGACAAATACTTAATGTTTTTTTATTGGGATCAAGTTTACATTACATAAAAGCATTTTAACTGCGATATCAATTTGCATAATTTACATATATGAAATACTTTTTATTTTTCACTTGCATAAATTTTATCTTACACAAAAATATCAATTTACAAATTTATATATCTTATTAATTTTTATTTATATGAACTTTATCTCATATAAAAACAAATTAATTCTCATATCAATTTACCTAATTTATATTTCAAGCAA
>APFE031567099.1:52275-76654 GCA_000404065.3 Pinus taeda | reverse complement strand
CAGATCCACAATAACAGTAAACTAAACCCAGAACACCTTATCAACAAAAAAAAAATCAGTCAACAAAAGATCTTAAGATAGATACGCAATTTCCTTTTCTCTGGCCTGCATCGCTACGCACTGTGCCTTCGGTGGCGTCTCTGTGGTGTCTCCTGTGGCGCCTCCGCACTGCGCCTTCTGTGGCGCCTCTGTGGCGTCTCCGCACTGCGCCTTCTGTGGTGCCTCTGTGGCGTCTCTGCACTATGCCTTCTGTGGATCCTTTGCACTGCGCCTTCTGTGGCGCCTCCGCACCGCGCCTTCTATGGCGCCTCTGTGGCGTCTCCGCACTGCGCCTTCTGTGTCGCCTCTATGGCATCTCTGCACTGCGCCTTCTGTGGCACCTCTGTGGCATCTCCGCACTGCGCCTTTTGTGGCACCTTCGCACTGCGCCTTCTGTGGTGCCTCCGCATTGCGCCTTCTGTGGCGCCTCTGTGGCATCTTCGCACTGTGCCTTCTGTGGCGTCTCAGCACTGCACCTTCTGTGGCGCCTCTATGGCGTCTCCGCATTGCGCCTTTTGTGGTGCCTTTGTGGCATCTCCGCACTACGCCTTCTGTGGCGCCTTCGCACTGTGCCTTTTGTGGCGCCTCCGCACTTCCATAGCTACAGCGCTCGAGAGATCACCCTTCACAGATTCGCTTTCCACTTCACTTTCATATAGATCGATCTTTTGAAACAATAACCCAATATTTGAGATCTTAAGATATTCAACCCAAAAGCATACACAAGCCAAATGATCTCCTTTGCTTTATATAGGCAAGCTCTTCCTCAAATCATGGACCAATACCACGGGTCAAAACCATAATAACACAATACCGTTGGCTAAATACCAAGGGTTAAACATAAGGAACCCCACGTGTGCGCGCTTTACTGCCTTGAAGTGTGTGCACTTTTCTCCACATGAAATAAACCTTTCTCTGCATAAAATTACGTGAACTTTTCTCCACATGAAATAAACTTTTATAAACTTTTATTTGCATAAAATTCCGTGAACATTTCCCCACATGAAATAAACTTTTCTCTACATAAAATTCCGTGAACTTTTCTGCACTATAATTTATCATCTGAGATGAGTGGGTTGCCATCAAGTACAACATATGTATCATAATGCCAACACTCTATTGGTGGATGAAAGTCATATTTTAAGCCATTAGAGATTGAGAGAAGGTCACTGGACCTAGTTGAACCAAATGGAACCATCATTCCAAATGGAAAAGGATTTGCTTTAAGGTTTAGACTGGGTGGTTATCCCCCAATGTTGAGGTAGATATTTTTGGCCTTCAACATTTTTGGTGCTAGAAGGAGGGCTAGGAACTTGTTGTCTAGTGGAGTGCTTGTATTCTATCATTTTATTTATCACAATGGCTCCTCTCAAACTTCCAATTTGGAGTTGTATCTCTGGATGTGCATCTTCCAATACTCCACCAGAGGTGGTAAGACTCTTGTCTCTAGTAAAATTTAATGGTAAGAGAAATTATTCTGCTTTTAATCATGCCTTTCAATTTATTAAAAAAAAACAAATTATGATTTTCAAGGAATTGATAAAGGCATTTTATGAATAATATTTACTCTCACATTCGCGGCAAAAGCCAGAAACTGGTGTCAAAATCTTCCACTTGCCTCAACTCATAGTTGGCATCAATTTGTTACAATGTTCCTTTTTAAATTTAACGGATATAACTACAAACAAGTATGTGACGATTTTGAAGATTTACAAATATTTGAAAATGAATCTTTGATTGATTTTACCATCAGGTTTCTTTTAAATTATTTGAAATTTAAAATTGAAGAAAAACCTATGGAGGAGGAATTATTAGATTACTATGAACATATTTGTTGTCTTCCTCTCATTAATAATCCATGTGAAAGTATTTCAAACATTTCTCAAACTCCTTCCAAGTACATTAACACAATTGAGAATTCCAATATGAAGATGCAAACAAATGATGATGAAGTGGCCTCTATGATGTAAAATCAATTTCTTCATTTAGTGCACACTTCTTATAGTATTGATAGCAATCAAAATGCACCTTCACATGTCATTGAATCTTAATCACAAAGCTTGTAAAAATTTACTACTCAAATGCAAGAAGATACTAGCAATAATTTTGAAGAAGATATCACTTTAAAATATGAAAATTATTGTGCGTTAAATTTAGAAAATCAGAATATAAATCAACAAGTACAAGCAACAACCGAAGTTTTCAAAACATGCATCCTGTTGTACAAATTGCTGAACTCTTTGATGATGAGAAAATGCCAAATTCAGGACAACAAAGAAAGATTCTTCAAGTAAGCACAAGTACACAAATGAATGATCTGAAATATGAAATTTACAATGAGCAGCATGCACAAGAGTTCCTGAAAAGAGACACTTTTATATCCATTGCTTCTGATTCTCATTTTTCCCTTTATCTTGATATTTTTGCTGATAGTAATTTATTCCCTCTGTGCAAAAATGATATCTCAGAAAAAAGAGAGGTTGATCTTAATAAATTTCCAATTAGTATTTATCAAGATAGAGAGTTAATTATCGATCATTCTTCTGGCATGAATGAACATGTGCTTCATATTCCTTCTTATTTTGATACATTGGATAAAATCGAAGGGAATTTTAATGAATGTCATGAAGTCATTTATGATAGTTACTTTGACATTAAGGACATTGATTTGTCTAGTTCATTATTAAATCCTCATGATCAAAGTATAATAAAATGTGAAAATGAAGAACACTATAATTCAGAAATTGTTTCAAATAGTTCTCGTTTTCAAGTAATTAATCATACTAATAATTTCAGCGTTCGAGAAAACATTCCAATCTATGATTTATATGACAATCAAGATCTCATTCCTAATCATAATCATGATTCTCTTTATAATTCACAAGTTGGTATTAGAAATCATTCGAATTCTATTATTTTGGACCAATTCTTGTGAAAAGGAAATTATTTTAAGTCTCTCAATTGTGTTATAAAAATAATTGTAACACTAGTGAAAACTATGATTTGATTTTATTTTGTTTAAATTCATATTTGTTTTCTATTTTTAATTTTCAAGTTTTAGATAATTTGTGTTGGCATATTGAGAAGTTTAGTATTAAACGCTCAATTGATGTATTGTTTGAATGGGAAAATGAAGTTTCAGGTTTTAATTGTGAACATCAAGAGCTATTTCTCTTTCATTTTCAATTGATGTTCATTTCTTATTGATTACTTCTACCTTCTCAAAGGCAGTGTCAACAAAAGAGTTTGTTTTCACAATATGACCAACAATTTGATTCAAATAATAATCTTCCACTTTATCTAACATATTTTCATCCATTTTTCATAGACCCCTTTGAAAAATATTTGGGAAGTTTTCCTTCACAAAAAATTGTTAAAAGTTTAACACTTGTACATAACACTAACAAATTTATGCAGGCCATTGTATTAGAAACCCATTCTCACAATCTCGCCTGTCATCTTCTCTTTTGAACATCTCACAATCAATAGTAGAAATTCATCAAGGTTTCTATGATCCAATTGAAATTCAATTCGAAAGGGCATTTCAAGAGAAGGTAATTGTAAATAAACTACTAAGAGTAACTATACATTCTAAAATCAGATTTATTTTCCATAGTTTAATCTTATTCCTATTTTTTTTTACTAATGATTGATTTTTACATACATGCAAGAATCAAAATTCTTACATGGTTACATTAGAAGTATGACTATAGCTAGTCATGTTTCCTTCATTAAGTTAGAAGTAGGAATAGATTAAATTAAATTAGATTTGTTTGTAGTTTGCATTTATTTCATTATTTCAGGTTTTCAATAAAGCAAGTAATAAATATGACTTCTTTCGTGCCTCCCCTTTCATTCTTGGAAAAACGGCTTAGTACATTTTAGAAGCTCTTAAAAAATTAGATCATACATATTTATGAAACCTTTAGTTGTCTTGTTTTGAAAAACATTCATCTCAAAAATCATAATAGAAATTCCAAGAACTTACTGCAACTTGATAATTTGGGATTTATAAGTATTTCTGAAAAAGAACTTACCACCACTCTTGTTTTCTGATGTAAATTAGAGGTGGATGCAATTTGGAAAATTCATTCCTTAAGAATTTTAGATTAAACAAGTAGGTGATGTTGAACATATGAAAACTTTGATAAAATTTGGGAGAACTTGAATACTCATAAGGTAAAATTTTCAGTCAATTTTCTTTCAGGTATACATTTATAGGCTCATCGTCATCTATGGTTAGTTTTAATTTTTCAATGGTAATTCATTATTCTTGTTCTATTTTTTTTGCAGGTTTTCATTAATTTTTGAGACTTGAAACAAGCAGGCAACTATTTTTAATATACAACATGCTCATGGAAGTATTTGTTCTTTTGTCAGAATTAGAGGATTCATTAATTTTCCTTATATATTTCATTAAAATTCCATTTAGATTTTTAAATACATCATCAGAAAATTCATGTTGGATAATTATAATATCTCAACTCTCATTATGAGAAAGTCATGATAACATCTTCCTCTAATCGAATAATCCAATGGTTAATCAAATTAAATGGAGTTTTTATAGAAATGAAAAATTGAGTTGAGCACTTCTATTTTGGATACTTTAAAATGTCTCAATCTCATCGTATTGCCATATATCATTATCAGAGCATCCCAGTGTTGGGAAATTTCATATGAAGCATCAATTGAAAGTATTTTGATTTTCACACAATCCCAAATCTGATACCACATTTAAATTCATTTTTGAACGATATCGCGGCCGTTCATAGAATCACAATTTTAGTTGTGTTAGAAATATGAAAGAGAGCGAGAGAGACCAATTAAACACAACACCAAACACCATATATTTTATTAATCTCAAGATTTACATATTTATAATATCTAGATCACTGACAACGACACATCTATATAGCTATTACAACTCATGCATAGGAAACTAACTACTTCTAGAATGACACCTAGGGACTCATAATGAAAACTCACATATTACATGGAAGAATTAATTCCAACACCCTCCCTTAACAATTACATGGAACACATATTTCAACAATAATAAATATATGTCTGACTAGTCTTCATCAGCGCTCACATCCACTTTAGAATCTCGCAAACAATGCTCTTTCACCATCACATCTTCAATTTGTCACATGACCTCCATTTAAAATGTAACCGCCTCTAATCATAGTTGATGAACTTTTCAATATCAACAATATTGACAACTTGGCTTGTCGGGGCTTTCGCAATAAGAGGTGTCAGCTAGTGAACCATCCTATGGACCAACCACCATCTATCAAATATTTCACTTTCACCTATCCATTAGTTGATAGGAGGGAGGTCTGTATATTGAATGTGCTAAAAAGTTGATCAAACAACTTGAGCTTACAATAATTGATGTTTTAGACACCGGGGATTCCATTTTAAGAACCACCAACCCTTTTTATAACCAAATTTATGAACACACAAGAATTGATGTTTCAGACACTGGGGCTTCTAGTTTAAGAACCGCCAACCCTTTTTATAACCAAAGTAGAAAAGTACTTCAACTCACATCACAACCATACAAACAAACACAAAATCAATACTATATTAAATAGAACAATCACCCACCTATATTTTTGTAGTAATAAAACACCCAACAACCTCCAAAATATTTCCGTACCATTTCCATATGCCCTTTTTTATGTGAAAATCTATGCTTGATTCCATCAGATGAAGCATAAACAGATCCACTTCAATTCCTGAATTCAAGATCCACCAGAATTTTCATATAATCACGGGCGAGAGTTCCACCCATTATTAAATTTTCCTCTCGAATCCAATGAACAAGGTCAGACATGAAGGACGCATCTTTTGTTTGGTAGATCCATTTAATTCCAAATAAATCTTGTCTAATTTTTAATTAAATGAATCAAAGGCTTGACTAAAAAAACTATTAAATCAAAGAAGTCAATAGCAAGTGGCTCACGGATCTTGACTTGAAAACAGATATGATGACAGCAAATTCAATGGTCTACACACAAATCTTGGCCCCATGGAACTACGGTTTTCCATACCTGCGTTAAGTACTGAGGCAGTCCAGAAAATGATTTGTTTTCATTCCTAAACAACATAAGAGAAAATCCACACATTAGTTAAATCCTTTGTGCCTCCTCCAATATTCAATGGGAAATGATCCAACTTTGTCCAGATCTGATATGACCATACGATGTCACAGATATGTTTGCCTCGGCGTAATGACCCTCAAAAACCAAGAGTCCTTCATTGCGGCCACTTCCCGTTGGACAGAGTTGAGAAGCGATTCAACCTCCAGTTGTGTCAATAGAATGAAAGTCGATGCTACCCTGGATCTTTTTCTTGTCTGTGTATACAATTCGATGAATCAAACTCGAACAAAATGGATCCACAAGCTTCATTGAACGCTCACGCTACATTCACATGATAAACATACATAATAACACTACAACAAATGGAAAAAAAAACACTCACAAACCCCTAAATTAATTATTTACAGAGGATCACTTATCAGAATTTTTACATCTTCCTGGCCATCCCAATGGAGTGAAGTGAGATCTGGCTTCGATACCATGTTAGAAATATGAAAGAGAGTGAGACAAATTGATTAAACACAACACCAAACACTATGTATTTTATTGATCTCAAGAGTTACATATTTATAGTATTTAGATCACTGACAATGGCACATCTAGATAGCTATTACAACTCAAGCATAGGAAATTGAATACTTCTAGATTGAAACCTAGGGACTCACACATCACATGGAAGCATTACTTCCAACAAGTTGAAGTGCATGTTTTAAAAAGTTCTGATGTCCTCGACCCGATATGGCATTTAAATTTTGTTATGACAGATATCACGTATGTGCATACATCGCAATTATGGTTGGGGCATACATTTAAAAGTTCCAAGGTCCCAGATCTAATATGAAATTAATCCATATAATCAAACAATTGGGTTTGTTCCATATCATATATCGGCGTATCAACTATATTACATCCTGCATTTAAAATCTTCCAGTTTCTGATTTGTTATAAAAATTCAAAGATGGTACTATCAATTTTCTTTGTCATCCATCACATACCCACAATCACAAAATAATATTGGTTTGTCTTTTTAACAACTCCTATAATTGATTCTCTAATATTATGATCACTCTATCGCGTCGCATGTATTCACATAGCAATTGTGACATTGCAATTTCTCATTGCATATGTTCATATCACAATCTTGCCAACACAACACTTATACCACATATTGTCTTGACATTCTATGATGCGATAAACTCTGATATATGCCTCTCTGCCAATAAATTTTAACTATTACATAATATTCAATCACATATCGACAAAGATGAATCTCGCAATTTGAAGTTATGCATGGCAGAAAAACTTGCGATGCGAAAAAATTGATAAGACGTTGTCTTGTATAAAATATTTTAATGCACTCTTGGGCAACCACTATGGTAATGAAGCAATTGGTAACAAAATTGCAACATGTTTAAATTATCTTTATTTTTATATTTGAGTTTTAGATATATCGCTCTAGATTTAATATATGAAATTCAAGACCTCCCCATCTACGTATATGTATTTCATTATCTTGGATTTGGTCTTAATTATGAAATATTTATGAAAATCATGGAGTTGATATGAAACTTATAATATTATGTGAACATTCGTTCCTACAATCCATTGAAAAGCATCCTTTCATATCTGATGAATTCAGTTCACTTCAGATTCCTAGAACATGAAACATTGTTTTCTTCTAGTTTGTTGCTTGTTTTAGTATAGATTTAATAAATTATGATTTTGGGTTAATAAAATTTCAATTAGTTCAACTTCTTCATGATTTGGATTCTAATTAAAGTAAAAAGTTAGCTAGTATTGGAGAAAATGATATCTTTCATGTAAGATTAAATGAAATCCTCCAATGGTAAGTTTCATATACCCATTCTCATTACTTTACTTTCATTTTTAGTTTCGTTTATAATTTTTGCTAATCTTGAACTCTGTTTTTTTGTGCAGGTCTTCATGTATCTATTGCCACTCTGCCAGATCAATGTTGAAGTTCATTCTCTTTTGTTTAGTTTGTTTTGAGATTCCTGAAAGAAGCAGTAATGATCCTCATTGAATTAACTAAACTGGGGAGTTTCTGAAGCTTTAACTAGTTCCTTAAGCATTTCTTTTATTCGAGAATGATTAAATGTTTTGTGCAGATTTTTCTTCAAAACAAGAAAGTTTGCAGTAGAAAGAGACTTCTCATTTAAAATATTATCTATCATCACTGCTATAAGAACCCAAAGTGCTTATAACTCTGTAAGATAAAATTTATCTACATCTCAACAAAAGAAGGAACATTCTCATGATTATTTTCTTTTAACTCTTTTGTTGAGACATTTATATAAGTAGTCTTGATGGAGTTTATATTTTAAATTTGGATTTTTCTTTTAGTTTTTGCTTTCTTCAATTTTATTTTGGTTTGTCGATTTCTTTTCTTACTTTAGTTTAATAATTCTTTTTGCTTTTGCTTTCAGTTTTGATTTGATTTTGGTGACTCTGCCATGATTTATATGAAAGGAATTTTTCCTCGCTTGACAACAATTGGCATGCATGGGAAATCTCTTAACTCTATCCATTTCATGAATTTCATTTATCATTAAAGGCATATCCTTATGGAACCATAAGATAATCTGCTTTTAAATAGTTTTCATGGAGGAACACACATCCTTTCTGGGTGATTGAGTTTACTTTTTCAAGGAAAGAATTGATTTGAGTTTAACATAATGAATCCCTGCCACCCTTCCCCATAAAAGCCTCTGATTGATAGTTGTAGGGAAATAATTTAGAGCAAACATTATAAAAGTATTATGTCCATTAAACATAAATATTTATTGCCATCTCACCTCTTTCACTCAAATACATTATAAAATAAAACCTTGGAAATGCACTTATCAAAAGAGTGATTAAAGAGGAAGCATGGGAAGTACAAGTAGATTCGTCGTGGCTATGGATGCTCACTGGTAGTGGGACTAAGCTTGTATGGCATAAAAGACAACTTCACCAAGATATTGTTCAGGCTCACTGGTAGTGAAGTGATGTGAGAGACAATCATAAAATAGATATAAGCTTTATGAAAAATTCCTATCTCTACCTTCTTCTATTATTATATGAGGTAGTTTTAAATAAATTTCCCCAAACTTGGATTCATGACTTTTACTCTAGTTTTATTTGAGTACTTATCTTTACAGACTCATATTACTTAATCTATTTATGTGAGACCTATGAAAATAGTTTATGGTTGGATGATTTCATAAACTCTATTATCTTTAACCTTTGAATAAATTAAATTTCATTATCTTTAACCAGGGATAATTGGTTCATCCCAGTGCATCACCATTCATGTAAGGAAAACCAAACACACCCCATTATTTCAAATAATGGTGACCCTTTACATTAATTTTTGGCTAAACACCTTTTTATGATTTTCATTAAGTTAAGTATCCTAAAAAATTTCATTTTTTAGCCTTCATCGGATTTCTATTTTGATTATTTCATTGAATCCGACTTTTCACAAGCTTTCCATCGATACTTGTTTTGCCTAATTTGATCAACCATTTTATAAAAGGTTTTCCTTTAAAGTTTGATCATTTTCTTGCAAGGGATAATAATGTGAAAAAATGTATAATATTTTGATTTTTCATAGCTAATCAAGTTCTATAGTCATTCATTGTAAATATTAACTTCTTATTAGTTTTTACTAATATTTTTCATCTTTCACGATTAATCCTACTAAATGACCAAGCCAAATTGTAGAACATTTAAAAACACGTTATTTCGGAATCTCAGTAATTTATTCCAATTTCCTATTTTCAAACAAATTACCAATTCCAAAATCTCAAAATATCAAAGTGGTTGTAGTTTAGAATTGGAAAATTTCACTCTAAGTAGTCCACACTTTGCTTCATTTTTTACTTAACCAAATTTCAACAATCCTGAGTTCCAACTAAAATGTATATAAATTCATAAAATTGATTAGGTCCATCACATCACAATTTTTCAAAATATATGTTTCACAAACCCCCAATCAAAAAGTTTCATGCGATGTGATGTATGTGATATTGTGACTTTCAGTCTTTTAACAATTCTCTTAATTCAATTCATTCGAATATGTTTTGAATGAATGAGTAGCGTTATATATATATATATTATATATATATATATATTATATATTATATATATATATTATATATATATATATATTATATATATTATATATCATGTATATATTTAATTTAATATTTAATATATTTATATATTTATGTTTATTAATTAATATTTAATATTTATTTAAATTAAATTAAAATTAATTGTATATTTTAGTTAATTACATTAATTTTAATTATTAATTAGTTTGTAAATAATTAATTTAGTTTATAGTTAGATAGAATTAATTATTAGATAATTAAAATCTAATTCAGGATTAGAATTTAATTAAAAACTTATGGTTTTTACCTGAGCAACAGAAATTTCAGAATTCTCCTAGTTTTTTACTCATCAACTTTGGAGATCCGTAAATTGAGTTTACTTGGCCCAATGAGGCCCAAAATGGCTCATTGGAAAGATAAAATCATGGAGCACATTTCTGAAGAGGTTTCATTAATAGATTTGATCATTTAATGAGTCAAAATTAGGCATAATATCAAGCTCTGAATTTTTAAACAAAATCAATTTTCTAAGTTTTATTTTTTGCATTCTCATTTTCCCAAGCCTCTTCTGAGTGTATATTCATTCATCAATAATACTCTTAGCCAAATTAAATCATCACAAGCATCAATATAAAGCTCATATTTCCTTTTCAATTATTTATTTAATTGAATTTCATTGGATTTGTTTTAATTCCATATTTAGCATTTTGATTTTACTTTTGCATTTTAATTGTGTTTTGATTTGTTTTTCAGGAAAATAGTTAAAGAGATGAGGAGAACAAGATCTCAATCAATGAGAATATTCCAACAATTAAAGAATGGAATTTTGAGTAAATAAAAATTGATTTAGCAGATTTCTTTTTCAACAAACTTTCATACTTTGTAAATATATAAATAATAGATTGTGGAATGGAATAACCGTTGCTATCCTCTCCAGTTCTAGAATTATAAAAACACTTTTGTAATAGGAATTTAGAGTTGTAGGTGGGAGGATACAAAATCTCAAATCTGGGGATTATTGATGATTTGTTTTTTGCACTTCTGAATTATGTACACAGAATAGAGCTAGCACTTCTACAGTTCTTGTTTTAACAGTAGAAGTTCAAGTATTGTAAAAGACTGTTGGAGACCAAAGCCATGGAAATTGATTCAATAAATTGGTATTTATAATACTATTATTTTAAATGTTGGTTTCATTTTATGATGGAAGAATGTGCCAATTTATGCATTTTTGTGCACTTTTGTCAATATGGGTAATTTGCCTCAATACTATGTTATTATTTATCTCTGCTCTTATCGATTGAATTCTGATTTCTGAGCAACTATTTATTCATAGGTATGTCTTATAAAACTAATTTATTAAATAGTGATATGTTGTGAACTATTTCCGTATATTATTGTTTAATTATTGGAATTATTGATTTGACAATTAATATCATTTTCTGAGCTTCCTAAATGTTGTTGGTTTATTATTTCAGTTAAGAAGTCATTGAATAGAATATGATTTGGTATGCATAATGTCAAATTAATTGAGCTACTTCGTTAGATTTATATTCATTATAAGCTATAAATATTTAAATCGCGGCCATTTAAATATCTTGCTCTTAGTTGGGTTAGATCTATATCTGCCTAATTGAGATAGGATTAGTATTTAGTTCCTATTGCTTGCATTATAGAATAATTTTGCATCAAGATTAATTTCTACATTCATTTAAGTCCTCTTCCCAAAGAGGAAAATTTTATTTGTGGCTTGGTTAAACCCCAAATCAGCTTAAGGATCATTTTCTTACCTAATCAGCAAGAAGGCTTATATGATGTCCCTTCTCTATTGGTGGATGAATTTCATATTTTAAGCCATTAGAGATTGAGATAAAGTAACTAGACCTAGTTGAACGAGTTGGAACCATCATTCCAAACAAAAAAGGAGCTACTTTAAGGTCCGGACCAAGTGGTCATCTCCCGATGTTGAGGGAGACATTTTTGGCCTTCAACACCTCCACAGGTGTTATAATAAAACTATTCTTTGTATATCTAGTTTACCTTGGATGATTGGGTTTATTACTCTTCCTTTTTGTTGTTTAACTATAATTGTGGAATAGATAAGAATTTTGGTAGGTTTTGTTTCTATTAGTTGCTATAGTTCTACAATGTTTAGTAGCCATTTATATTATTGAAATTGTTTGTCATCCACAATCTTAAGTGGATTCTTTTCATACATATTTGAGAACAAAACACTACAACAAAATTGGTGACTCCATTGGGTTTGATACTTTAGATCCAGAAACCTAGGTGACCTTCAGTTTTCAGCTTAGGATTTCTTCTTTTTTCAATTCTCTTAATGTTTCCTAGTTTTTTAACCCTAGATCTATTAAATTTCTTTCTTCCACAAGCTTTTTGGTCTTTTCCGCAGGTCACAAGAACCAGCTGTGAAAAATGCGACACTTGTTTTGAGATTTTCCGACTGGGATCCATGGAGCAGTAATCGTACTTTTTGGCCCAAAAAGTGTGATCCTTATAGGGAAACAAGTCAATACTTACGATTCCTGGGTTTTATGTTTTTTCTCAGAGTTGTTTCTAGGTTTTGTAGAGAGTTGTCTATTAGATTGTCTAACCTTTGTCTCATCCCATTTAGGCCTCGATCCACTCTAATTTACTCGTTGAAGTCAAGTTTAGCCTCCCCTAGGGTTTCTAGTACACTTCCACCTTTCTAGAAGGAGTTTAGCTGAGTGAGCAGTCTGAGTTTTTGTAGCGCTTTCAGCCACATTTTCTAGATATGTACCCTTATTTTTCATATTTGTTAATATAGGTTGTTACCATCCATAGTTTCATAGTTAAACTTGTTTGGTCATTGGCCTCAGGGTCCCATCGGTTTCCCTAGGTGTTTCACCCATCTCCCTATCTTTTTGTAGCAATCTTCTCTCTAGTTTTTTGCTATTGTTGAACCACTTTCTAGTATCTTAGTGTAACTTGATCCCAATCACACCGACATTTATATCTCTTAACCATTTCAGTGTATTTTCAGTCAATTTAGCCACCAACTAGCATAGTGTTTGCAAACCCAATTTGGGTGGGGCTTAGTTAATTGTTTTTCTATTCATTTTCTATTGTTAATTTCAGTTTATTTTTAGTGAGAATTTTTCTTTTTAGAAACATTATTTGGGCTTAATAAATAAATACACTTTCACACACAAGCACACCTTAAGTGAAGGGTGCTTGGTTTACATCGCAAAGCTAAGACTTAACATAATAAATTTATCTCCCCTCATCGAGACAAAGGCATATTGTTGATCTCCCTTCACCATTTTCATGTCATGTGTGTCTTACCACCATTCTGCCACCAAGTCATTTGTCATGAAGACTATTAGACCTTCACCCCCAGTTTCCACTTGGGCATATTACCCCTCCCCATTGGGTTCGATTTCATAGCCCTCTCAATCCCTGTACTGAATATTCTCCTGGTTTTTCTAATATGGAGCCTCCCTCTTCGCATATCATCACCATGTCTGGACCAATAGCTGCTACAGGAACCCAACTTGGTGTTGGCTCCAATTCTATCCAGGTGGTCACATAACCAAAATAGTCTGAAGAACCCTTCCTGTAGCCACCATCCTCCCCTTTATGGTTGAGTTAAGTCTACCAGGTTTTAACCAGTAGATAAACAACCCCAAACACCACGATGATAGTTGGCCTTTTATGCCAACTAAGCTTCCCTCAGACATTCCAAACTTTGAGGGTAATGTTGGAGAGGATCCTACCAACCATGTTCAATCCTTCCACATGTGGTTTTCGTGCAACTGCATTACCGTGACTCCATTCGTCTTCAGCTATTCCAACGCATGCTCACTGGACACGTTGCAAAATTGTATGTAGACCAGCCTGCCACATCTCATTCCATTTTTGCGATGCTTTCTAAAGTGTTCCTCTCATATTTCCAATTACCTCTCCGGCATGACACTGGTACAGAGTTATTGACCTCATTCCATCAATCCTCTGCCACTCGCCTATTTGACCATGTTCAAGAGTGACGTCGAATGAGGAGAACATGTCGTGCCCCACTTCTCAAAGACCATGTCTATCTAGTTTGGTTTCTTAGGAGCCTTCTAACACCCATTGGAAAAGATGTCGCGTCCCATTTTCCTTAGACAGAGGAAGAAGATCTCCAAATCTCTTTGAGATATGATCTGATTTATGCACAATCAAGTTATGTCTATACCATCATTCCAAACCTCCCTTGTCTTGGAAATGCTAATGCATTGGGGGTGTTAGTGTCAGTCGGTTCATCCTATCAGTAGTGATCAAATATGCTCTTACAAGGTTTGTTAGGGTCTTGAAGTCAAATTTTACCATTTCATTACGTTTCAAAATAAAATTTAGTAACTCGCTATTGTTTCTAGATCGCTGCTTCTCCCTTAACTTATTCATGGTCTTCATCACTCATCATGGTCATTGTCTTTTTCTAGTTATCATATCTCCATTTAAGTGTCTTGGGTCATGAAATGGTTAAATTCCTCATTTTAGGTCATGGTCTAGGGTTTCACTCCATGTGTAATCATAATACCATATGTTGAAACAAAAGCATCTCCATCATGTGAGTGAGTTTCTAAATGTAGTTAGCAACTTAGGGAAGGCAAAATAAAAGTAAAGGCAATGTTTTATCTCAAATAGGACAATTTGTAGTACACTACCTCGTCTCATCATTTCTCATCATGACATTTTTGCTTCAAAATATGTTTCTGACCAAATGGAGAAGAATTTTACAAAAGTGAAAGAGGTTTTTGTCAATGATGGGCCAAGGAACAAAGAAATCCTTCATTTTATATAGAGTTGTTATGATTTAAAATAAATTCCCAAACTATGCTTGCTATAGGAGAGTTACTGCACTTCTGGACAACTTGACATCAAGATAGGTTTTCAGGGGTTTGGAGTAGGTGTTGGTAGTGCTTAAAGACTCTATTGTGTAGCCGACATCATAATATTTCCAGCCATACCACTTTCAGCCTAAAAATCATCCAGTAAAAATTGCTCTACAAGTTGGCACTGCTCTTTTGTCAAAGACAACCTGCGTTTTTGGAGTGACCTTGGGAAAATCAAATTTTATCCCTGTTGGAGCATCCAAATTACATTATCGAGTTGTCCATATTGTAGTAGACTTCAAGAGCTTTCCAATGAGCAATAAATCTAGAAATTGGGAGCATTTTAAGGCCTCCAAAAGTGGGTTTGATGACAGACATTGCACATAGAAAGCTTACACTACGTTTCTGGAGGTGGTGGTGCACACCGGTGAACTATGATGCGCACGGGATAGAGTATCCCAGAATTTTCACCAAATCACTCAAATTCTAGTTTTCAAGCCTCTAAATGCAGTTTTTTTTTCTATACTCTGAGCTTCATAATTGGTAAGTACACTCCTTTGCATCCCCTCTTCCTTTGGAAAAACAAACAAAATGATTGTGAGTTTAATTCACTAGGGTTTTCTATGAGTTTCATGTTTTGAGCCTGTAAATGATCAGTTGGAGCTTTGAAACCAAAAAATCACTATCCTTATACCTCTATTTCCATGTAACTCACCATCCCCATTCACCAACAAAACATTTGTCTTCATTCCACTTCACCTCCCTATAAACCCTAGCCCAAATCCATCAAATTGGTTAGTTTTCTTAGCAAGGACTATCTTTAAATTTCCTAGGTCATATTCCTTAGTAATTTCCCTTAATTTAACTTCCTAAGGATTCCTACAACCCCTTTCCATCTCCCAAAATTTCCTTCTCCCATCTCCCTTCCCTAACTCCCTCATTTCACCACTTCAATCACTTTTCACTGTTTTTTTCCCTTTCCTATCATCTAAGGTTTCAAAAATGGAAGGAGACTCTTCACCATCAGAGAAAATAAAACATCATAAAGGGGGGGAGATTTTGAGGTATGAGCCCACAAATTGTAATGAGATCAATTCTTTACCATTCATAAGACAATGCTTTGAAGATTTCAACTGCCTAGAGTTTTGTCAACGAGTGGGAGAGGTAAGTTTTCATGTGAAGCTCACTAATTTGATTGCCACCAATCTGAAAGGAGAAAAGGCCACCATTGCAGGGATTATTTTCACATTCTCATTTGATTCCATTTCTCTTGCCATGTGGATAACTAGATGTTAAGGCACATCGTACACCACTACCAAACTAGAAACAAGATTTGAAACATCAAGGTCAAACAAATGAAAAACAAGCTGAAAGAAACCCTAAAAGGAAAACATGAGAAGGAGATCTTGGAGATTCTTGTTGAGGCATCCATGACAGCATAGTACACCTCATTTCGCACTTCTGGACCAATTTTGGGAGTCCTTTTAAGCATTTTCTTTTGGTGAAATTTGGGGTAAATTCAGGAAAATTCTCTTGTTTCGGAAGGCACTACGATTTTTCCTCAGAGCTATGAATGACATATGGTTTGCATTTCTGAAAATCTGATGGCCTCCTCTCAAAACCCATTTCCTCAGATTTTTCAAATAGGGCTCAAATTTTGAGAAAAATGAGAAAAAGGAGTCAAAATTCAACATTTTTCCCCTCTTTCTGATAAGCGCTACGCTTCTGAAGACACCTTGGGAGAATGTGATTTTGGAGGCTTTCCCATGGGTAATTTTCAAAAATTCAAGATGTTTTAGAAACTAGAAAGAGAGGGGTAGTTTACCAATCTTTCAGTTTTAATTTTTACCTTAGGAAGACACCTAAATATGGCCTCAAACATGGCACTTTGCTTCTGCAATTTTCTAGGATTTTTATTAAACTTTTCACTGTGTAATTTTTTAGAGTTTCTAGTTTTACTTTTGTAAAAGTCAAAAGGTGAAAGTGGATGAATGTAAATGCTAAAATTTAAATGTAAATGGGTTACTATATGGGTAAATAAGTGTGTTTACATCTATTTAATGTATGGAGAGATTCCCTCTTGGTTATTAGCTAAAAGAGGAAATAGTTCATAATCTCCCTAGTTACTAGGTTTTAGTCAAATATGCTTTGGGAGCTACTCCCCATCTCATGGATTTGACCCATAAGAGAGGGGAAAGTTTGTTTTGGTTTATATGAATCATTTTCTTATTCATTTTAGTGGTTGGACATCTGAGGAGAGAACCATTGTAGCTTGTATTTGACATTTTTGGAAATCAAAGGACATAGTTTGCAACTATTATCTAGGAATTCATGTGCAATAAGTTTGTGGTGTTCTTTTCCTCTATTATTACTTTATATGAATGATATTCGTCTCCTATTTCCATTCATCATCTCTTCAATAGTTTTCCTTATAGTTTATAAACATAATTCTTTTTACTAAGCTCTGTTTTGATGGAAAATTATTATATGTTATTTTCACTCTTGCTTAATGAATCCATGTTTCATGCTCATTAAGACCTTTAGGTTTCTTCTCAACACCATACTACACTGAAAAAACCTAAAATCCATCACAAAAGTGTTTCTAACTTGCTCCTTCATATCTTTTATGTTGTAATCCTTTGACCCTATGACCTACCTACTTGGTTTTTCTCCTTATCCAGCAACCAAAGCCTAGATTTTCCAGAACCTACATGAGCTTAGCTATCTAGCCTAAAATCCTTTAGGGAGAGCCCTCTTTGGTTTGGTATGGCTGGCTTCCAAACTGAAAGCTTGGTCTATGGTTAGCTTCGATGATCTCCTCATCAGCCTAGGACATTGTGGGGAATAACAGTTTCGTGTCATTTTGAGGGAAACGTAAGATCATATCTTCCTCGGGAAAGAACAACAAGGATCAGATTTGATTGCTGATGGTGGACAACAATCAGACATAGGAAGGTCGAATTCATTCACCTGGCAACTCCAAATCAGTTTCAAATTTAATTCAATGACTCCATTGGAGCATGCACCTTACGAACAGAAAAATGAAAGGAAAATATGGGAAGATCAGGTATTCAAATTGGACTTTCATCCAAGACTTCATGTTCTTTATTGTAAATTATTTCTTCTCTTTTCCTGAGAATGTCAAGAAGGTTTTTTAGAGTACACTTTATTTGAGAAAAGATCTCGGACATGCATTTGATTCCTTTCCTTTGAAGATTGTGAATACAAATTCTCTGTACACCTTAGATCTTGGTCAATACACTTCTTCTAAATCTTATGATGGCCATCTTTATCTTGATGAGCATCGTATAGCTTCCGTACACACTCCTACACCTTGTAAAATTCTAGATAGATACAAGTCACTCATCGTACCTCCTATACTCCATGATTTCCATTAAAATTATTACAAATATATTCCCAGGTTTGATGGAGAATATGGTAACGTTGCTGCTGAAAAATACATTCAGAGTTTTGAAAAATTTCTTGACCTTTTTGAGGTTGAAGAAGATGATGTCAGTATTGGGATTTTTGCTTTATCTTTGCAAGGGAAAGCCAAGAAATTGTTTAAGAACTTACAAACTGCAAGAATTTTCGATTTTCATCAGTTTGTGAAAGTATTAATTGATAAATGGGCGATCAAGAGAAATCCTTTTCGGATTTTAGAAGAATATAATCATTTGGAAAGATAATCAGGAGAAACTGTGCAACACTTTTCAGCTAGATTCAATCACGTATACCATTCTGTTAGGGTCCAACCCTAACCCCCTTATTTATGTAATAAGGTTGAGTCATATTTATAGTTAGTTAATGAGTCAATAAAGCCCATATTAATAATTGTAAGTGGTTGACCCGCATTTAAAGAAGGGACCACAGTTAGTTGCAAATGGGCCATGTTATTAGAGAGATGGTATTAATAAGAACCATGGTACTAACCCATGGTATTGCATGTATGAATCCTATATAAAGGATAAAAACTCCCCTTGAGGAATGTTGTGTCTTATTTTGTAATTGAGCCCATCTCTATTGGAGGTTTCCCCCTCAAAGAGGCAAGTGTACATTGCTTTCCTTTCTGAATAATAAAATACATGCTGTTATTTCTTATTGTTCTATGTTCTGGGTATATTTCTTTGCATATTTGGTATTCTGGTATCTTCTTGCAGGTCAAGAGCATAACAAGTAGTATCAGAGTACTTTCTAGGGTTGGTGGTATCTCCAATTTTAGCAGAACTTTTTTTGGCTAGAGACATGTTCCAGCATCTTTAAACCACGAGATTTGTCATTGAGCACATAAACCTGTGGATTTGGGGAGGCATGCACGTAGGAAATACAAGAGGTGGTCACACTTGTTGGACTCTCTTGTAATCCTTGTGGGCAGCCCTTCAAGTAGTAGTGCATTAGGCAGAACCATGCATGGACTGTCTTCCAAGTATCCTCTGGGTATATTGGAAGCCCCCCAGACTCTCTTCAAACCTCACCATAGATAAACCATCTACCATCTTGCTACTACAGTACACCGATAACAACACTCAGGGAGATTACTCGTGCATACAATAGGGTAGTCATGTTGTACGACTAATGGTACGGTTGATCCTCCTTGGTTAGTGCCTTGAAAGATTGGGCCGAGTACTATTGTTGGACCCTTATGTATATTGAGATTTGTAGCACCTAAAACTCCTTAAGACCATAGTTCCTTTGTCTCTCTCTAGATCATGAATCATCTTTTCAGATCTAGTAGATTGGGTTCTATCACAGCCACAACAATTAGTTTCACCATTCAGATCTATTAGATCTGCCATTCAGATCTCTCAGATCTGCCAATTAGATCTATCATATCCGCCATTCAAATCCAATAGTTTGGGTTCTATACCATTCAAAACAATCAAATCTGCCATTCATATCTAGCAGCAAGCGTTCGATCACTGCCACATTCCTACTCATACTTTGCAGTTGAGGGTTTCATTGACAGATCTGACTATTTGTATGGCTCCTATACTTGGGCATGATTCTCGCAAGACATTGGGCATAATTAACTTTTCTGGGAATTGGCTACTGCAGTATTCCTAAGTGAGGAGTAAAAATCTAACGAGCTGAGTAAGGTGGTACCATTCACTTGTCAGCATCAAAATTTTGGGTGGTCCCAATTTTTCTTTTTCACAAGAACGACAAGTGCACCAGATCTATGCATGGTACAAACTAGAGCTCAAGGTATGGCCAAAGAGAAGATAGACACCCTTGAACAAAAGTTGGAGGCATTAACGAAGCAGATCTAGACCTTAAATGACACAATAAAAAAGGGCAAGTCTGGGGAACAATTGGAGGCATATGATTTTAATGCAAAGCTTGAGGGTGAGTCTAGCCATTCTCTTCACTTCTATGGAAACCACCAATTGTCCCAGCCTCGACCACCCAAGCTGGACATGTATAAATTTGATGGCTCTCATCCAGCCATATGGCTAGCCCAAATGGAGCAATATTTCACATTGAATCACATCAGATATGATGCGACTAAGCTAATTGTTGGAAGCCTGTACTTGGACCAAGAGAGATGGCAATGGTGGCAATGGCATAAATGCTGCTATGCAATGCCAGTGACTTGGCAGATATTCTCAAAAGCCCTTTCTGATCGCTTTGACCATGAATCTAACTTTTTGGGTCATCTTACTAAGCTTTGATAGATAGGCACAATGCAAGAATATATTAAAGCCTTTGAAGCATTATCCTTCTGCATAGGAGGTCTAGCAGATGAATTCTACTTGGAATGTTTTGTCAGTGGTCTCAAAGATGCCATACAAGCCCACGTCCGACTGTAACATCCAGTCTCATGGCTGGTAACTTGCAAGATAGCTTGTGAAGTAGAATGCACGTTAGCGGCCCATTCAACTCGTCCAAATTTCATAGCCAAGGGACACCCCACCCAGGCTCCGAGCACTACCCAAATATGTAAGGTTAGAAAGGTGTCACCAATGGAAATGGCAGAAAGAAGAAAGCAAGGATTGTGTTACTACTATGATGAGAAATACTCCTGAGGGCATAAATCCAAGGAACCCAAATTGTTTGAAATTGACGCTACCGACCACAGTTCATTTGAGGAAGCCCCACCATTTGAGGGACTAAAGGAGGAAGATGAGGACAACCAGTCGGAAAATGAGCTCCCAGCTACACCTGAAGAACCAGTTATCTCACTTCATCCTTTGGCAGGAATTTTGTCTCCCCAACTCTCAAAATCAGAGGTTTATTAAGCATCGCCCTGTAGTAGTCTTCATTGATAGTGGCAGTGCGCATAACTTTATCCATCAAAGAGTCGCTGAAGTAGTGCATTGTTTTGTTAGAGCAGTCTCTAATTTCCAAGTCCATATTGTTGATGGGGGGATAATGAAATGTGAAGGCCGTTGTGAAAATGTCAAACTTCAAATGGGGGATTATCACCTAAAGACCCACATGGTTACCATCAACATGGGTGGGTGTGACATTGTCTTGGGTGCTGAATGCCTCCGCACGCTCGGCCCAATCACAATGGATTTCCAGGAGTTATATATGAGCATTAAGCAGAATAACTACACACATACCCTCCGCAGACTCCAAGTAGGTGCTCCTTCTTTCATTAGCTTGCATAGGATGGAAAAATTGTTAAAAAAGGGCCACCATGGAGTTATAGCCAATTTAATGCCATCCAAGCCTTTGAACCCACTTCCCTTCATATGCATCTTGAGATGCAATAGGTCTTAAACAACCATCTGTAGGTCTTTAACAAGCCTCATGAGCTTCCACCCTCGAGAGGGGAACATGATCATAGCATTGCTTTGGTCCCAATGGCACAACCACCAAAGGTGTGCCTATATAGATATCGTTTCACCCAAAAGAATGAAATTGAAAAATTCGTCAAGGAACTCCTGGGAACTGGTGTCATTCGTCCTAGCATTAGTCCTTATTCATCTTCTATGGTCATGGTGCTAAAAAAAGATGGGGAATGGTGCATGTGTCCAAACTTCAGGGCCCTCAACAAGCTGACGATCAAAGATGAATTTCCCGTCCCAGTTGTTGATGATTTGCTAGATGAACTAAATGGGGCCCTATTCTTTACTAAGCTCGACCTTCGCTCAAGCTATCACCAAATTTTAATGAAAGAAGTAGACATTCCAAAGACTGCTTTCCAAACTCATGAAGGCCATTATGAATTCCTGGTCATGCGATTTGGCCTCTGTAATGCCCCATCCACTTTGCAGAGCCTCATGAATCACCTGCTCAAACCATATCTTAGAAAATTTGTCCTTTTTTTCTTTGATGACATCCTCATCGACAACCTCACTTGGGAAAAACATCTTCAGCATGTAGATATGCTCTTGCAACTGGTCCAAAAGCATAAATTATTTGTCAAATTGTCCAAGTGCTCTTTTGGCATGGAAGAAGTTGAGTATTTAGGCCACGTTGTGGGGCGTGAAGGTGTCAGGGTGGATACCAAAAAGATCCAGGCAATGCAAGAATGGCCTCAACCAAAGACCTTGAAGATCTTGAGAGGATTTTTGGGTCTCACCGGCTACTATCGCAAATTTGTTCGCAATTATGGTCGCATTTCTAGATGCCTCACTCACCTTCTCAAGAAAAAATCATTCCTCTGGAATGATGAAGAACAACATGAATTTATATCTCTCAAACATGCCATGTGTTCCACTCCCGTATTGGCACTACCCAACTTCACAAAATCTTTTTTGATTGAATGTGATGCTTCAAGTACGGATATTGGGGTTGTCTTAGTGCAGGAAGGTAGACCCTTGGCCTTCACTAGCCAACAAATAAGTGGGACAAATCTGGGACAATCTACCTATGAGAAGGAGATGATGGCCATCTTGCATGCAATGGATACTTGGCGACCATATTTATTGGGGCAGCATTTGCAAATCCGCACAGACCATCAAAGCCTTAAATATTTTTTAGAGCAACGCCTATCCTCACCACAATAAAATAAATGGCTAGTGAAAATGTTGGGATATGATTATGAGATAATTTACAGGAAAGGGCGTGAAAATGTCGTAGCGGATGCTTTATCATGCCAATTTGAGGAGGAAAGCACCCTGCTAATAATCTCTCTTCCCATTCTAGAGTGGATTGAAGAGGCTAGCTCTAGGTTTTAACGCCATACAGAAATTACCTACATACAATTTCTAAAACACAAAAAGTAAACAATGCGAGAGCATAACACATAAAACACATATACATAGAGATTTTCCCTTGGATCCAAAAACTGGGAGTACCATCTTGATTTTTCATTATGTTCCTTTCAATGTTACAATACATATTTATACATGCCAAAGCATCCAATACCATGGACTGAAAACCATGGCGTCTAATATCGTGGACCGAAAACCATCACATCCAAAACCATGTGTGAAAATCATGCACAAAACCGTAGGTGGGTCCGCCCATCCTAACATAGGGTCCAAAACCAAATTTTTCTAGGGCATTGCCCCGAACCCCATAAACTGGGGTTATGGGTACACCTCAAACCCCCCTCTACACAATCTGCACAACGAAGGGGGGCTCCGCCCCCTCTCTAAACCCCTGGTTAACTACGTGGGCTAGTCATGGTAAGAATATAACACAACCCAACATTCTCCCACTTGTTGTTTTTTTTCCACAAGGGGCCACAAGAGAGCTTAGTCATTTTTCTAGCCCTGAAATGCCCATTGTCTCTCTACACCAAGAGAACTTCTCAAAGCTCACAGATTTTGTTAATGCATTTGCAGTATTCTTCAAAGTGTCCACCTTTACCAGCAACACCTTTTTGTCTTCTATCATATCTCTCACAAAGTGATGTTGAAAAGAAATGAGCTTTGTCTTTGAATGATATGCGGGGTTATTTTCTAAGAAAATTTCACTTTGGCTGTCACAGTCTATCCTTATAGCTCCCTGTACTAACCCCATACTTGAACACAATCTCTGCAACCAAACTGCTTCCTTGCTTGCATGAGTGGCTGCCATGTATTCTGCCTCTGTAGGTGATAGTGCCACTACAGATTGTTTCTTACTCATCCAACTGACTGCACCTCCAAATAGGTTAAACACATACCCACTTGTAGATCTTCTTTGATCCAGATCTCCAGCCCAGTCTGCATCAACAAAGCCATGGATATCCAACACTCTGTCCAATCCAGGTCTTCCTTGGTAGCACAAACCATAATCACTAGTGCCACGCAAATACCTGAAAACCCGCTTCACTGTTGTCCAGTGCTCCTTCCCTGGTTTTGACTTAAACCTGCTCAATACT
>APFE031567099.1:32837-50494 GCA_000404065.3 Pinus taeda | reverse complement strand
CGGCCACCACTGCGCGTGCTTCCTACCCTTTCCATCCAACGTCTTGTTTCATTCTTTCTGCAACTCCATTTTTCTTGAGGTGTATATGGAGTAGTCTTCTGTGTGCTATACCAACTTCTTACAAAATTCTTCAAATTCCTTGCTGCAAAACTCTCCACCATTATCTATCCTCAGCACCTTTATCTTCTTCTTTGTCTAATTTTCCATGAGAGCCTTAAATTCTTTAAACCTGTCAAAGGCTTTAGATTTCTTCTTAGGGAAATATATCCATGCATTCCTTGAGAAGTACTCTATAAGTGATACATAGTGCACAGACTTACCCAGTGATGGAACCTTCACAGGTCCAAACACATCACTATGCACAAGTTCTAATATTTTTTTCGCCCTCTTACTACTAGAGGGGAAACTCACCCGATTCTGCTTCCCATTTACACAATTTTCACAGAAATCAAAATCCAAAGAGCTATTACTCATACCTTCTACCATACCTTTACCATGAAGTATTTAGTGGCCCTTCTCTCCAATATGTCCAAGCCTTTGATGCCACAACACGGTCTTCTCTCCAAAGACCACTAGATTTTCTACTCCACTTTCAGGAACCACAGAACTGTTGCACCCATCAATAACAATGCTACCTTGTAGCTTGTATAGAGTTCCAATCCGAACTCCCTACATCAATACCAGTGCTCCTTAAACCATTTTGCAAGTATCCTTCTCTAACACTGTTTTTACACCTACATCATCCAGCTTGCTTACATAAATCAGATTTTTGGCCAATGCAAGAATATGCAGAACACTCGGAAATGTTCTTTGCAACTTCAATTTTACTTTTCTGCGACCAATGATTCTAGCCTTCCTATAATCCCGTAAGAAGACATCACCACTATCATATTTCTCATAATTACAGAAACACTCTCTATGGGGAGTGAAGTGAAAGGATGCACCTGAGTCAATCAACCATGCCTCATGATCTACATGTGTACTTGAAGAAGCCAAGTACACATCCCCACCTTCATTTGAGGTGATTTTTGCCTCTGCAGAAGGAGCATCATTAGATCCCTTTCCTTTATTAGGAGCTTTAGATTTATATTACCTTTTCTATTGCCCTTCCTTTCCGCATTTCTAGTACACCACCTTTACAAGTTTTCCTGGAGATTTAGATCCCCCTCTAGATTTAGATCTCCCACTCGATGACTTACTTTTGTTTATGTTCTGGGACCATCCTCATATAGACAAGGCATCACCATTTTGTATTTCTGTATTTTTCCATCTCATCTCCTCCGTCAGCAAGGATGAGATTATTTCATCAAACTGCAAGGCAGTTGCATTGCTACCTATTGCAATAACCAGACTATCCCATGAATCTGGTAGAGAACACAACAAATTGATGCACTTATCTTCATCTAAAATTTTAATATCAACATATGCTAGCTGACTTACCGCAGTATTAAATGCATTCATATGCTTTGTCACCAAGTCTCCATCATTCATCCTCGGGTTATATAGCTTTTTCCGCAGGAACAGTTTATTCACCAGAGACTTAGATTGGTACAAAGTCCCTAACTTGTCCCACAAAGCCTTCGATGTAACTTCTCCTGATACATTCAGCAATACTGAATCTGAGACACATAATCATATTGTTCTCTTTCCCTTCTGATCCAACTTCTTCCATTCTTCATCGGACACTCTCGCTGGTTTAGTACCCGGATCTACCGCAATCCACTGATCTTTATCCACCAACAGATCCGCTATCTTGAGTTTCCACAACTCAAAACTTTGACCATTAAATTTCTCGATCTCTATCTTTTTACTGCTCGCCATCTTCTTTCACCACCAGAATTGATCTCGTAGATATCCCACTAAATAGGGTCTACCACAGGCCCGAGCGAAACACCTCAACAACAAAGGCATACCCTTGAAACCAAAACTGCTCTAATACCAAATGTAGGTTTCAACCTCATACATAAATTACCTGCATAAGAATTCTAAAACATAGAAAATAAAGAATGCGAGAGCATAACACATAAAACACATATACACAGAGATTTTCCACTAGATCCCAAAACTAGGAATACCAGCTTGATTTTTCATTATGTTCCTTTCAATGTTACAATACATATTTATACATGTCGAAGCATCCAATACCATAGAACGAAAACCATCGTGTCCAATACCATGGACCAAAAACCATCGTGTCCAAAACCATGTGTGAAAATCATGCACCAAACCATAGGTGGGTCCACCCATCCTAACATAGGGTCCTAAGTGGGGTTACGGGTACACCTCAAACCCCCTATGAACCACCCCCCCAAGCTACACAATCTGCGCAATGAAGGGGGGATCTGCCCCCCCTCTAACCCCTCGATTAACTACGTGGGATAGTCATGGAAAGAATATAACACAACCCAACACTAGAAAGGAATGGTTTTATCCTTTTCTCTCCCAACTCATTAATAACTTGTAGGTGGATCCAAATTCAACAACAAGCTACTCTTGGCAGGATGAGATTCTTTGCTACAAGGACAAAGTAGTGATATCACCAACATCCACCCTCAAAAGTCGCATTTTGGTAGAGTTTCAATCATCTCCCACTATAAGCCATTCAGGATTTCAGAAGGCTTATGCTCACACTCGACATTCATTCTTTTAGACAGGCATGAAAAATGACATTCTTACTTTTGTAGTTGAGTGTGATGTGTGTTAGTGCCACAAAGGAGAAACAGTCAAATCCCCAAGCACATTACAGCCATTGCCCATCCCTTCCTCAATCTGGATGGAGGTTTCTATGGATTTCATTACAAGTCTTCCAAAGTCAGGCAACAAGGTAGTCATCATGGTGGTTGTGGACATAGTTTCTAAGTATGCTCAGTTTTGCACCCTACCCCACCCTTTTACACCAGCTTTGGTGGCTCAATCTTTCATGGACTAGATCTTCAAATTGCATGGCATGCCCACTTCCTCTGATCGTGACCTAATCTTCACCAATAAATTTTGGCAGGAACTCTTCAGGCTGCAAGGTACCCAACTACAACTCAGTACTTCCTCTCATCCCCAAACTAATGGTCAAACTGAAGTAGTCAACAAATGTCTGGAGACCTACCTCAAGTGTTTCACTTTAGAAAAGCAACATCTATCGGTCCAGAAGTTACCTTTAGCTGAATGGTGGTATAATACTAACTATCATGCCACCACCAAAATGATTCCATATGAAGCAGTTTATGGTCAACTCCCTCCTTCACCTACTTCTTATATCTATGGATGCTCAAAGGTACAAGTAGTGGATCAACTCCTATAGAACTATGCAACCATGCTGGCCCACCTCAAAGAGAATCTCCATCAAGCTCAAAATCACATGAAGCAATAGGCAGACTAACATTGTTTAGAACACAAATTTCAAGAAGGAGATTAGGTATTCTTGAGGCTGCAACCATATAAGAAAACATCACTCATAGACAAGGGTTTTCAAAAATTATCTCCAAAATTCTATGGACCATATCAAATACTTCAGTGCATCGGAGAAGTAGCCTACAAGGTACCCTTGCCACCCACTGCAAAAATCCATCTCGTCTTCCATGTCTCATGCCTCAAGGAAGTGGTTGGGAACCATTGCAGAATTCAAACCAATCTACCAGAATTGGATGAAGATGGTTCAATCTGGCTCCAACCTAAATAGGTTCTTGACAAGTGAGAATGACACCTGCGTGAACACATAATCAAGGAATTCCTCATCAAATGGAAATACACTTCTCCAAAAGATGTGACCTAGGAACCAACCACTATTCTTCAGTAGTTTCCACAGCTTCAGCCTTGACGACAAGGTTATTTTTATGGGGGAGTGCATGTTAGGGTCCAACCCTCACCCCCTTATTTATGTAATAAGGTCGAGTCATAGTTATTGTTAGTTAAAGAGTCAATAAAGTCCGTATTAATAATTGTAAGTGGTTGAACCACATTTAAAGAGTGGACCACAGTTAGTTGCAAATGGGCCATGGTATTAGATAGATGGTATTAATAAGAACCATGGTACTGACCCATTGTATTGCATGTATTAATCCTATATAAAGGATAGAGACTTCCCTTGAGGAGCATCATGTCTTATTTTGTAATTAAGCCCAGCTCTATTAGAGGTTTCCCCCTCGAAGAGGCAAGTGAACATTGCTTTCCTTTCTGAATAATAAAATACATGTTTTTATTTCTTATTGTTATGTGTTTTGGGTATATTTCTTCACATGTTTGGTATTCTGGTATCTTCTCGCAGGTCAAGAGCATAACACATTCAATGCACATTGATATAAAACCACCTCCCGGTTTAGCTCTTTTACACTACCTGAATGCCTTTGATCTGGAAATCACATTTCAACTGAGGGAAGGGAGAATGAAAACACTCAAAGAAATGTAGTACACTGCAACAGCTATGGAAGCTAATTTTCTAGTCAAAAGGTCAAAGTTGAAAGAAGAAGTGAGGGAAAACATATAGAAGGAACACTTGACATCTTCAAAAGTGAAGCTCGACATTTTGATGAGCACAATGGAAGAAATGATGTAGAAGGTCACCATGAGAGATAAACATGTTTTTCAAAGACACCATGTCCCTCTTATAGAAGAAGAAGAAGAGGTTCATGACCCTAACCATTTTGCTGCTAATCTCAGTTACCATAGATCAAAAAATTATTGTTTTATGGATTTTCTTCAGGATATTTCTGAAGCTAGATTTATAGATCATCATAAAGAAAAATAGTCTTCTTTATCAATATTCATGTTTGATGACATTTCTCCTTAACCTGATTTGACTAAGTACAATGAATATGATGATGATTTCGATGAGCAACCAGTCAAATTACACATGTGGTTTATGACATAGAGGAGAAGTTTGATGAAAGTTCTGAATTAGATAAGTAGTTTTACAGCTTGGAGAGTGAAAACAAAGAGAATGATGAAATGGATGGCAATAACTCTTTACCTTTATGTTATGTTGCATTTGAATTAATAAAAGAAAACCATAAACTCACCAAAGCAAAGAAGTCGTCTAACACTAGTTTAAAAGGGAAACACCCTTCTTTGATTTTGAATGATTTGATAGTTGATCTAAAAATGGGGCACTTAGGCTTCTTGTCTAACTTACAAGCACCTCTCCCACTTCCAAAGCTTATTTATTCCCAAGTATTTATGATTAACCAATGCAGAATTAAATATGTGCTTGAAAATAAGGTGTATGCTTATGGTTAATTGAACTGTTTATGTGCTTTAAAATATGTTGTTTGTGTTGATATGTAAATACATGTAACAGTGCAATAGTGCAGCAAATAATAAATGCATAAGACAACAATTTAATATGGATTTCACCCAAAACTCTTGGGCTACATCTCCTTGAGCTCTAGTCAACTCAACTAGGCTCTCCGGGATTATGGTCTAAGTTCTTTTTACAAGCTCTTGGCTCAAATCCACTATTTTACACAGAAACAATGGAATTAGACACCATATTATCCCTAGCTCTGAAGCTCTCGGCTTTCCGGCTCTAGATCTCGCTCTGCCTCTCAGCTCTAGCTCTAACTTTGGCTCTGGCTCTTGGCTCCAGCTTGTGGCTCTGGCTCTTGGCTCTAGATCTAGCTCTCGCCCTACCTCTGGCTCTTTTACTCTAGCTTCTTTGGCTCTAACTTTGGCTTTCTGCAACCGTTAGCTCTCTGGCTTTTCACTTGAACTCCAAGTTTCCCCAAAGGCACCCTCAACTGCTCTGCATAGTAGCTTTTTGCTCTCTCTACTCTCTTAGCTCTGCAACTGCTTTCAGCATTCAGACTACTCTCAATTGAGCTCTTTGGGCTCCTTTGAGGCATTTTCCTGGCTTTTCGGCTTCCCCATCCATTTCCCTGCGTTTAATCATTCCCTACAGCTCTGTGGCTTCTCTTCGTTGTCTATTCGACTTTCCACCTAGCTCTACAGCTCTATGGCTTTCAAATACCTCACTATTTGCCAAAACACCTACTTGTAGCATGGAATGATGATTAGGAGCGTTACAGAAGGAATCAAGGCCATTTCATAGGCGAAAATAAAAAAATGGAGAAAATCCCATTACATAGAGAAGGCCCACAAAATAAACTATTGGGCATGATTTTCGGACGTGAAATCCCTTTCAATCACCCCTAAACCCCTATCGGGTCTGCCATTATGTGTTATACTGCATCACACTAGTGTATTGGGCAAAATCCCAAACACACAAGAAAACCTTCAAAAAACCCAACAAAATCCACTTTATCGGACTTCAGAATATTATCGCAATCATCCTAAAATCACATCAAGTCCACCTTTGGCTATTGTTGCAATCTCCGCCATTGATCTGTGGGATCCCGGATCCAATGGTCAATATCCCATTTTGAGTAGCTTAGCAGCATGGAGTTTACTCGCCCGAAAAGGTGGTTTTCCTCTCTCCTCCACCAACGACGTGTCGACCAGTGTCTGGGATCGGATGGAGCCAGCCCAAAACCATTTTCCGCTTGAGGCCCACCTGAAACCCACCTTTATGGAACTCAAATTATATATATTTGCATGTATAAAACCTTTCGGGTCCATTATATCGCATCGAGCGCATTCCTTTGTGTTTTGTTTAGTTAACAAAAATGCCAATTTACATAGGAAAAACCGCTTTTTCGGATCCCAAAATAATATATATTATATATTATATATATATATATATATATATATATATATATATATATATATTCCTGCGTATAAGACCCGTCTGGTCCAGCTTTATCACAATTCGCATAGCCCAGGGTCCCACCTTCAGTCCCATGCCATTGCCAATGCTGATTTGCCAATTTCAGTGATCACAATGTCACTCAACCTGGGGTTCATCCTTTGCCTTATGTTGTTGCCGATTACAATCCGCTGATATCGATGATCACGATATCGCATTGGCCCGGGTCTCGCCTTAGGTTATATACACACAAGACCACCTCTAACCTGATATGTTGGGGATCGGTGATTGGGGGTGCTTCCCCTTTCCGCTTAAGTCCGTCTTTGGCCCTCCTCCAATGCGATTTCCCTTTATAAGGGTTTTTTGCCCATTTTAGGGGATTTTGCTTCTTTTTCCAAAGAACAAAGGGAAACTTCTTTTGGTGATAACTTCTGCATCCTAAGTCCATTTTTTCCCATTCATGTTGTAGTAGATTTAGAATGAAAAGATCTCTGCAATGGGGCTGTGTCCAGAAACTTCCTTGGACTTTCATTTTCGTCAGTGAGGAACACTTAGACTTAGGAGTCTATCCAAAATCCATTTCGGATCACGCCTTCCCACTTAAAGAAATTTTGGTCTCCAAAAGACTGATATATTGATTTAAATAGTACCTGAGAGTAACAACACCCCCTCCTTTCGGCATCCACACACTTTCCTTGCATAGTTCCTCTGAGCCAAAGTATCTGACGACTTCCCTTCTTGGATGGGCTGGCCTTCCTGTGAAGAACTGTCATCCTCCTTGCCTTCCTATAGAACTTCTGCTAAAATGGTCATAGAAGGTGGTTTGAACTTCTTTGCCTTAATCATTGATCCAAGGTGGCTCAAACAAATGTGAAGTTCATCTGCTCCACAAAATTTTCATTTTTACCTGTTTCAAAAGATGTCAACAACAACTGTTAACAACAATAGAAACACAGACAACAACTGGATGGCCTAAACTCTTGCTTCAACAAAAGAAATAGATTTCACATCTTGTGAACACCTCCATGTCTTACATCTGCATACAAATGATGGACTAGGTAACAAGCCCACAAAACATGCCTTTAAACAAATGTCCTTTCAAGTCAAGCATGTAGAAAAATACCATTAGGACTCTTTTTCAAAAAATGAAACACTTCATTGTTATCTCCATTTGGAGACCAAGTTGATTTCTCCCAAGTTAACATGGCATCACATGCATGTCAAAGCAATCAATCCTGCAAGTTAATTACACATACATGTTCAAAAACAAGGAAATCATTAACATCCCTGCTTTCATGCATCTCCTTCTCATGCATGAATTTCATCCTTCAACTTTCACTTAAGCACACTGTACTTTCAAAGCTGAAATGAAATATAATGTAGATGCATCAATAGAAATGCAATCTTAATTGAATAAGAACTCTAACTATTTCTTACCAATCCTTTTCAAAGGTACTACCTTTTTCTGCACATCAGCATCATCATGTGAATCATCCTGAGATGCATCATTCATGGAATCTTCCTTTCCATTTTTGCAATTTTCTCTTTCCATTTTCTTCCACTTTTGTGGAAGTATTGTTGGATTTAGTGTCCAACATGTTGCAGTAAGATGTCCTTGCTTATGGCAGTAAGTGCATTGCATGTGCATCCTCTTGACAACATGATTTGCCTTGTCCAATGGACCTTTGGCTTCTTGCTTCTTTTCCTTCTTCTGCTTCTTGTATGTGGCCATTCTCTTCCAACATCTAGAAGCATTATGGTTATCCAAACCGCAAAAGGAACAAGAAATTCTTCCCCCATCTCTATGTGAAAATTTATCATGCTTTGCAAAATCAAAAGGAATATCTTTAGAACCAAATTTATACCTACCTCTTTCACCTTTATTGCCTTCATGAGGAGGTGAAGCAAATGAAGAAGTGGCTCCCTTTGAAACACCATCAATCTCTTCAAGGTTGTTAGAGTCTCCCCAAAGCTTTTGTTCAAATGTGTGCCTCTAAACACCTGCATCCTGAAATTGATGTTTCAAGCTATTGTATTCTTCCTGAATACAACCATCACACTGTTGAAGACCTACAATGCAACTTCTTCTTGGAGTTGTTTTAATGGTCTTCATGGCAGCTTTGGAACTTTCTCCATAAGCTTGTCCATAGCCAAGACCCAAATACTTAGGCCTTTCCTCAACCATTATTGGTTCAACAAGACCTTGTGCATGCTTTCCCAAGCCCTTTCCTTCATAGCCCATCTTGGACATTAGCTTGGAACCTATGCCTCTAGTATGTTTTTCAAAAGAACCAATATAAGCATTCTTAAAGGAATTTGAAGACAAACTGGAATGGTTTACCTCTTCTTCAAGTTGATACTTGACTAAGTCTTCTTGGGAAACAAAGATTTGTGTCTCCAACTCATACATCCTTCTCAAGTTCCTATTTGAAATATGAATTTGCCTCTCCATTTCTTGCAATATGTCAGAAAGCAACTGCTTCTCTTCCTTCATTGAATTCAACTGCTCCATAAGTCAGCTGCTCTTCCTTCCATCCTCATACATTTCTCTCTCCATATCCATCATGGTGGACAAGTCTTGCTTCATGTCTTCACCAAAGAGTCTTGTGATGAAGAAAGAAGAATTCAAAGACTCACTTGTAGAAGTTGTCATTATGCCAATGAACAAAAGAACTTCAAAAAATATTAATAAAGAGCTTATTCAGCAACCTTTTGCAACAAACCTCTTGTGCTCCAAGGATGGTTTTGAGGTCTTTTGGGATGGAAGAATGTCTTCAGCCCTTCTTCCTTCTTACCCTTCCTGGATTAAGCTATCAATAGCTTTCCCTTCACTTCTGCAAACTTAAACAATAGTCAGTCTGCAAAACAAGCATACAATCAAACTCTGACTGTTTAAACACCTTTTAGACAAGCAATCTTTGCTCTATCAATCAAGCATTATGATATAACCTTATTTGAAGGTGAGGTCAATCAATCTCAGGCTCTGATACCACCTGATCTAGAAATGGGGCATATAGGCTTCTTGTCTAACTTACAAGCACCTCTCCCACTTCCAAAGCTTATTTGTTCCCATGTCTTTATGATTAACCAATTCGGAATTAAATATGTGCGTGAAAATAAGGTGTATCCTTATCGTTATTTAAACTATTTATGTGATTTAAAATCTATTGATTGTGCTGATACGTAAATACATGTAACAGTGTATTAGTGTAGCAAATAATAAACATGTAAGACAACAATTTAATATGGAGTTCACCCAAAACTCTTGGGCTACATCTCCTTAAGCTCTAGTCAACTCAACTAGGCTCTCTGGGATTATGGTCTAAGTTCTTTTTACAAGCTCATGTCTCAAATCCATTATTTTACATAGAAATAATGGGTTTAGACACCATATTATCCCTGGCTTTGAAGCTCTCGTCTTTCTAGCTCTAGCTCTCCCTCTAGCTCTCACTCTGGCTCTCAGCTCTGGCTCTGGCTATGACTCTGGATCTAGCTCTTGGCTCTAGCTCATGGCTCTAGCTCTTGGCTCTGGCTCTAGCTCTGTCTTTGGCTCTAGCTCTGGCTTCTTTGGCTCTGGCTTTGGCTTTCTACAGCCTTCAACTCTCTAGCTTTTCACTTGAACTTCAAGTGACCCCAAAGGTCCCCTCAACTACTTTGCATAGTAGCTTTTCACTCTCTCTACTCTTGTAGCTCGGAAATTACTTTCAGAATTTACGCTCTTGATTGAGCTCTCTGGGCTCCTTTGCAGCATTTTCCCAACTTTTCGGCTTCCTCAACCGTTTCCCTGTGTTTAGTCATTCCCTGTGGCTCTATGGCTTCTCTGCATTGTCTGTTTGACTGGACACCTAGCTTTGCAGCTCTGTGGCTTTCAAATGCCTCATCATCTACCAAAATGCTTGCTCGTAGCTTGGAATGATGATTAGGAGCATTACAGAAGTAATTGGGGCCGTTTCATAGGCGAAAATTGAAAAATGGATAAAATCCCATTATGCAAAGAAGGCCTGCAAAATACAATAAAGGGCATGATTTTTGGATGTGAAATCCCTTTCAATCGCCCCTAAATCCCTATCAGGTCCACCATTAGGCATTATACCGCATCACACTAGTGTATTGGGAAAAACCCCAAATACATGGGAAAATCTTCAAAAAAACCCGACAAAATCCACTTTATCAGACTTAAAAATATTATCGCAATCGCCCTAAAATTGCATCAAGTCCGCCTTTAGCTACTGTCGTAATCTCACCCGTTGATCTCTGAGATCCATGATGCAATGGTCAATATCCCATTTCGGGCAGCTTAGGAGCACAGAGGTTACCCACTTGAAAAGGTCATTTTCCTCTCTCCTCCACCAGCCACGTTTCGACGACTGTGTGGGATCAAGTGGAGCCGGCCGAAAACCATTTTCCTCTTGAGGCCTGCTCGAAACCCGCCTTTACAAAACTCAAATTATATATATTTTCATGTTTAAAACCTTCTAGTTCCATTATATATCGCATCGGGCATGTTCCTTTGTGTTTTTTTAATTTAACGACATGCCAATTTACATAGGAAAAACCTCTTTTTCGGATCTCAAAATATATATATTCATGCCTATAAGACCCGTCGGGTCTGGCTTTATCTCAATTTGCATGGCTCGGGGTCTTGCCTTAAGTCCCATGCCATTGCCGATGCTGATCTAGGGATTTCGACAATCGCAATGTCGCTTGGCCCAAGGTCTATCCTTTGCATTATGCCATCACTGATTGCGATTCGCCAATATCAGCGATTGCGATATCGCATTGGCCCAGGTCTCACCTTAGGTTATATACACACAAGTCCGCCTCCAACATGTTGTGTCAGGGATCAGTGATTGGGGTTGCTTCCCCTCTCTGCTTAAGTCTGTCTTTGGCCCTCCTTCGATGCGATTTCCCTTTATAAGGGTTTTTTTTCACATTTTTGGGGATTTTTCCTCTTTTTTGAAAGAACAAAGGACAAATTCTTTTGGTGATAACATCTACATCCTAAGCCCATTTTGCCAATTCAAATTGTAGTAGATTTAGAATGAAAATATCTCTACAATGGGGCTATGTCTAGGAACTTCATTGGACATTCATTTTCCTCAGTGAGGAACACTTAGATTTAGGAGTCTATCCAAAATCCACCTGATCTGAAAATGGGGCACTTAGGCTTCTTGTCTAACTTACAAGCACCTCTCCCACTTCCAAATCTTATTTATTCCCAAGTCTTTATGATTAACCAATGGGGAATTAAATATGTGCTTGAAAATATGGTGTATGCTTATGGTTATTTGAACTGTTTATGTGCTTTAAAATCTATTGTTTGTGCTGATATGTAAATACATGTAACAGTGCAATAGTGTAGCAAATAATAAACATATAAGACAACAATTTAATATGGAGTTCACCTAAAACTCTTGGGCTACATCTCCTTAAGCTCTAGTCAACTCAACTAGACTCTCTAGGATTATGGTCTAAGTTATGTTTACAAGCTCATGGCTCAACTCCACTGTTTTACAGAAAAAAATGGGTTTAGACACCATATTATCCCTGGCTTTGAAGCTCTCAGCTTTCTGGCTCTGGCTCTAGCTTTGGCTCTTGGCTCTGGCTCTGGCTCTGACTCTGGCTCTGGCTCTTGGCTCTAGATCATGGCTCTGGCTCTGGCTCTGGCTCTAGCTCTGGCTCTTTGGCTCTAGCTTTGGCTTTCTACAACCTTCAGCTCTCTGGCTTTTCACTTGAACTTCAAGTGACCTCAAAGGCTCCCTTAGTTGCTCTACGCAGTAGCTTTTCACTCTCTCTGCTCTCTCAACTCAGCAACTACTTTCAGCATTCAACTTGCTATCAATTGAGCTCTTTGGGATCCTTTGAGGCACTTTCCCATCTTTTCGGCTTCCTTAGCTATTTCCTTACATTCAATCATTCCCTACAGCTCTATGGCTTCTCTGCACTGTCTGTTTGACTGGCCACCTGGCTCTACAGCTTTGTGGCTTTCAAATGCCTCATCATCTACTAAAACGCCGACTTGTAGCTTGGAATGATGATTAGGAGCATTACATAAGTAATTGGGTCCATTTCATAGGTGAAAATCGGAAAATGGAAAAAATCCCATTACACAGAGAAGGCCTACAAAATACACTATCGGGCATGATTTTTGGATGTGAAATCCCTTTCAATCGTCACTAAATCCCTATCAGGTCCGCCATTAGGTGTTATACTACATCGGACTAGTGTACTGGGCAAAATCCAAAATACATAGGAAAACTTTCAAAATAACCTGACAAAATCCACTTTATCAGACTTCAAAATATTATTGCAATCGCCTTAAAATCGCATCAAGTCCACCTTTGGCTATTGTCGTAATCTCACCCATTGATCTGCGAGATCCCTGATCCAATGGTCAATATCCCATTTCGGACAGCTTAGAAGCGCGAAGGTTACCCACCTGAAAAGGCGGTTTTCCTCTTTCCTCCTCCAGCGACGTGTCGACAAGTGTGTGGGATTGGGTGGAGCTAGCTCAAAACCATTTTCTGCTTGAGGCTCGCCCGAAACTTGCCTTTACAAAACTCAAATTATATATATTTTCATGTATAAAACCTTTCGGGTCCATTATATATCACATCAGGCACGTTCCTTTGTATTTCATTTATTTAACGGAAATGCTAATTTACATAGAAAAAGCCCCTTTTTCGAATCTCAAAATATATCTATTCATGCCTATAAGACCCGTTGAGTCTAGCTTTATCACAGTTCACATGGCCGGGGGTCCTACCTTAATTCCCATGCCATCACCAATGCCAATCTGCCGGTTTCGGCAATCACAACATTGCTCGGCCCGGGGTCCGTCCCTTTCCTTATGCCATTGCCAATTGCGATCCATCAATATCGACACTCGCAATATCGCATCGGCCCAGGTCTCTCCTTAGCTTATATACACACAAGTCCACCTCCGACATGATATGTTGGAGATTGGCGATTGGGGGGTGCTTCCCCTTTTCGCTTAAGTCTGTCTTTGGCCCTCCTTGAATGTGATTTCCCATTATAAGCGTTTTTCACCCATTTTAGGGGATTTTGCCTCTTTTTCCAAAGAACAAAGGGCAACATATTTTGGTGATAACTTCTAAATCCTAATTCCATTTTTGTCCATTCAAATTGCAGTAGATTCAAAATGAAAAGATCTTTGCAATGGGCCTACATCCAGGAACTTCCTTGGACTTTCATTTTCATCAGTGACGAACACTTAGACTTAGAATTCTATCCAAAATCCACCTGATCTAAAAATGGGGAACTTAGGCTTCTTGTCTAACACACAAGCACCTCTCCCACTTCCAAAGCTTATTTATTCCCAAGTCTTTATGATTAACCAATGCAGAATTAAATATGTGCTTGAAAATAAGGTGTATGCTTATGGTTAAGTGAATTGTTTATGTGCTTTAAAATCTGTTGTTTGTGCTAATATGTAAATACATGTAACAGTGCAATAGTGCACCAAATAATAAACACATAAGACAACAATTTAATATGGAGTTCACCCAAAACTATTGGCTAGATCTCCTTAAGCTCTAGTCAACTCAACTAGGCTCTCTGGGATTATGGTCTAAGTTCTTTTTAGAAGCTCTTGGCTCAACTCCACTGTTTTACACAGAAACAATGGGTTTAGACACCATATTAGCCTTAGCTTTGAAGCTCTCAGCTTTCTAGATCTGGCTCTAGCTCTGGCTCTCGGCTCTGGCTCTAGCTCTGGCTCTCGACTATGGCTTCGACTCTGGCTCTGGCTCTTGCTCTTGGCTCTGGCTCTAGCTCTGGCTCCAGCTCTGGCTCCATCTCTTACTCTGGCTCTAGCTTTGGCTCTCACTCTAGCTCTGGCTCTTCAGCTCTGGCTTCTTTGGCTCTAGCTTTGGCTTTCTGCAACCTTCAACTCTCTGGTTTTTCACTTGAACTCCAAGTGACCCCAAAGACTCCCTCAGTTGATCTGCACAGTATCTTTTTGCTCTCTCTGCTCTCTCAACTCTACATCTGCTTTCAGCATTCAGCTTTCTCTCGATTGAGCTCTCTTGGCTCCTTTGTGGTATTTTCCCAGCTTTTCAGCTTCCCCTACCATTTCCTTGCATTTAATCATTCCATGCGGCTCTGTAGCTTCTCTGCACTATTTGTTCAACTGGCCTGTTACACTGAAATTTGTCACCATGACTATCTGCAGTTAGTATGGCTCCATCAATAGTCATATTATCCTCCTTGTCAAGCCTTATACCTCTGCTCTCCATGTCAAACTTCAAAAAAGAGAGAAAGTCATTAAAAATCATGTTTATCTTTGGGTACGCAGGTTCTCTCTACCTTGCCTGCGTGTACACACTCCAAGCTCATTGTATCTGCGTCCTAGTACACTCTGTATGTCAAAGGATGGGTGCGTACTCCTGTAAAGGTCAAAAGGCATGAGTTTCATCTTAAAAAAGTTACTTGTGGTAACTTCTAGAACTTTCTAGAAGAGTGTTTGACGTGTATTGAGCACCTCCAGATGGTTCATGCATCCCTATGATAGAGGAACTTATCCCATCAAGAGTGGAACTTCCCCATCCAAAAGAGGGAGTATCCCATTGATGTTGGACCTGATTAACTTCCCTCTAGAACACTACAAATACAGGCATTGGGCCAGAGGAGGGGAGGTTAAAAGTTGAACATTCCAAAGGGTAGATGCTGCTGGAATTAGGACTTCCTTGTAGAAGCTTGTGAGGAGACATTACCATCCTTTCTTGTTTCATTTGGAAGTGGGTGAGCTTATCAAAGTAAAGGAAAACTCTTGCTGGACCCTGGGAGGAACTTGCACAACACCAAGGCTCAGGTTGTAATGGTTTCTTTTGTTTCCTATTTATACAAATAAGTCCATTCTTCTCAACAATTTGTTATTAATGAGTTGTTTCATATACTCCTTGGTCTGTATGTTGAATATGTTTTATTTTATGAGATATTCAGGTGCTATTTAATCATTTTATTGTTAGTGAATGCAGGTTTCGAGGTGAAGGAGGAGCTCATCCGGATCGACGAGGCTGGACTACTACAACAGCGTTGGACTACAGGTAGGATCTAAAACACTTGGTCTCTCGTATGATAATGCATGTTTAGAGAAGGATTGCTCTTAATTGTCTTGTTTGTCACTAGAAAGTCTTAGGCTTCTAGGGAGGTTAGTTTTGTCCACAAAAATAACTCTTTCCGCATGACAAATTGGTGACTCCGCTGGGGAATCCATTGATGTGTTTGATTTTTCCTTTGAGTGATACTTTGATCTGAAAAGAGTCATTTCTCTTTTGGTTTTTTATTGTTTGACTGTGTATTTGGGTGGTCTAGCTTAGAGTTAAGTTAGATTTTAGTTTTTCTTAATTTTTCAGTAGTACACACCCTCTGAGTTAGACACAATGCGTACCTATACGCACTGTATCTTTGTACACAGGGCGTGGACACACCTGGTAAAACAGGCTGCCTGCGTACCCTGTCAAAATTGAGAAAATTTCCATTTCATCCATTCTTTCCCTTAGATTTTGTCTTTCATTAGTTTTTACTACCCAGATCCACTAGTTGTCTGTCAGAGATCTTCACCTGAACTTGTTTCGTTAGTATCAAGAGTTTTAGTGAAATTCATAGAAGTTCTAGCCTTAGGGTTTGATTTTTGCATTGGTCCTGTAGTGACTTTGACTTTAGAAGTTGTGAAACCTTGGATCTCTCTGGTTTTGTCAGTGTTCTTAGGAGTCGGACCTTTTAAAAAGTCTACCTATGTGAGCAACCTACCTTTGTGTTGTCTCTTTGCGGAATTTCGAAGTAGCTTGTTGATTGAAGTTGTGAATTTCATTCTTAAGAAAAGAACAAAAAAGTTTGATTTTTGTTTTTGATTGGTTTATGATTCTGCATGAACTGATCCTTCGTTTGATTGTTACCGAGTAAAACATCCTGGAATCATCTTAGTAGGCTTTTGCCTCTTTAGATTTGATTTTAGGTAAATTTCCTTTTGATTTGCTTTTGAGTGAGTTTTTATAGATTTTTTAAATTGTGAAATTGCTTTTGATTAGAATAGTTTTACATGCTTTATTAAATAGGAAAAATATAAAAAGATCTCCTTTGCGAAGTTTGTTTTAAGTAGCATTTGAAGTTTTTGAAAGAAAAAAGAATTTTTCGTGCAAGTAATGAGTGGTCATGTGTTGTATGCTTGGAAAACATAAAGAGATTGTTTCTTTGATTGTCTATTAAGAAAGTTGCTTTCATCAAAAGTTTGCATTCTCTCAACTCTCTTAATTAGGGAATTCATTGAAAAAGAAAAAGTAGCGTAAATCATCCTAGGTGCATCTTTTTAGTGGATTTGTGTCGAGTCTACACACCATTAGTTTCATCTCCACTACCTTTTGTCTTAAAGAAAACCCTTAGAATTAACGCTTAAAGTAAAATCAACTTAGCAATTTTTCTTTTACTAGGGCTCTGAAGCACCAATATAGATCAGGCTAGTGTCTTGGAGTAGGTGAGTAATTAACTCTCCAAGACTGCAAAACCAAACAAGTAGCTTATCTTGTGATAGGATAAATCCAGTTGTTGCATTTATACTCTGGGAAAGCTCCTCTTAAAGGAGAAGCACGAGCTCGTGTCCGAACCAGTGAGGGGATCAATCCTCCCTCGTTGGGAATGACGCCAAACATGCACGTATTACAAACGGTAAACCTCAGATTATTGTTGAGGAGCCAGGGGATCACTTATCGGTAAACCTTGGATTGACTATTGTCAAGGAGCCGGTAAGGGGATTGAGCTTGTTACTCTGCCCTTGCATGCTGTCAGAGTGTAGATTGTTCCCCCAGGTGTATTTTTTGTTGTTGGTGACCTTAGTGACCATTATCTTAGGATTTTACCCAAGGTGACTGTGGAGGGAAGATCCCACTGTACCTGGAGCAGACGTTGGCTAGACTCACTTGGATTTTCTGGGGGGTTCACTTCACTC
>APFE031567099.1:0-22824 GCA_000404065.3 Pinus taeda | reverse complement strand
GATTCCGACGGTCTGATTTTCCGCAATGTCCATTGGAAGTTTCTTGCCAAAAGCCCTTTTTTCTACCTCAACAGTAAAATGGTAAAAATGACATGGTAAAACGTCTTTTTATAGGTTTTTTGGATAAATAAATATTAAATTTGTTTATTTTTCACCATATAAGGTCATTTTTCAATGTATTTTTTGCCTATCTTAAACAGGTATGAGTAATGTGTCGTTTTTGTGCAGAACAAAGGGATTTACAGGGAAACTTGTCATTTTTCACGAACCAAACATCAGAGTCATCTTTTAAGCCCTTTTCTGACTCCTAAAACATGAAAAGATTGCCGAGTGTTTCTTTTACACTCGTTAAAAACGGAATTAAAAGACGGTCCCCTTATAGCCCTTTTCTGACCGTAAAAACAGGAAAAGGTTGCCGGATTTTTGTCGTTTCAAATTCGATACTGGAAATAAAACAACATGTCCTTGATCGCTTTTTTCTTTTCAGGTCAAAGACACTAATCATGAAAGTACTCCTTGGTCACAAGATCAAGCGGTTCTCCTAGGTATTATTTTTATACTTTTTCGGGCTTAGGAGACACAAATTTACGAAAATGTCCAATCTGGATTCTTCATAAGTTTTTCAGACTCTCTAAAAATGAAAAACGTCGAGTTTCTCCTATACTGGACTCGTTAAAATTTCACAGTAAAGGACTTATTCTATTACAAACAGGAACAGACCACTCCTTCTTAGGGTTCGAATCAAAACTAAGTTGGACTCATCCAAAGGATGAGCTTATAATCAAGCATATGTTATCCTCCTCAAGCTTGTAAAAAATAAAGAGGTACTTGCCAGAAATGGTGGGGGAAATGAGAGAAGAATGAGCCTATTTGATATCCTTTTGTCTCAGAAAAACCTTACTACCACTCTTGAACACGACACTTTTTATTCACCTGGGTTGGGAAATCCTTTGCCTCACAGTTGATCAAACCACATTGACATTCTTCAGCCGGTTTCCAGGGATTAACCTTGAGTCATTCATCACCAAGCCATCTGTTGTGTCGCTATGTGTTCAAGAGGTCTGTAAACAAAACATTCAACTGCAAAATACCTATCATCCATTCTATCATCCTTGAGTCAGTCCTTACAGCAACATTTCTTCAACTTGAACTATGATTTCATGTTGTGGGCATGCCTACGATGGGCCGCTTTCTATCGACATCAGCACATTATCTAGAGAGTTGACTTAGAAATCGTCAGTACCTTGAAGTCTGCATGCATCAATGGCAGGTTTCTCACCTTCGACGTCAGTTTTCATCATTGACTTGCGATCGAAGGATTCCATGAAATGTTCGACATCGACCCATTTATTCACATCTCATGGATTGTGCTGGGTACTTTGAGAACCATTGACATTACTGGTGGTCTCTCTCACGCTTGTTAACAATTTACATCATTGACTGGTAATCAAGTGGTTTCTACCATGTTCGACAACGACTCATTTATTCGCATGGCTAGAATCGTACCAATTCGGGAAGTAGAGATGAAGACCATGGATCTAGTTTCCACCATCCAGGCTGCGAGGATTTTTGTATTCATTATATTGTAGACCAATTATAAACAGATGGCTGCGTCCATACTGTGTCTACATGAGTCTATGATTATGATGTACTATGAAATCATTACTGTATCAGAGTAGTAGTTAGTCTGTTAGTTAAAGTTTTTGATCTGAGTATGGGAATGCCTACCTCAGCGATGATATAATCTTATACATGTATTTTGTGTTGAAAATTGCAAGTTCTGACTGGGCTCTCCACGAGATAATCCTTGAAATGATAAAGTACTTCACCCTTCCTAGATGATATAAAACCCTTATCTATTACAGGCTTCGCACTTTAGGGGGAAATCTGTTACACTGAAATTTGTCACCATGACTATCTGCAGTTAGTATGGATCCATCAACAGTCATATTATCCTCCTTGTCAAGCCTTATACCTCTGCTCTCCATGTCAAACTTCAAAAAAGAGAGAAAGTCATTAAAAATCATGTTTATCTCTGGATACGCAGGTTCTCTCTACCTTGCCTGCATGTACACACTCCAAGCTCATTGTATCTACGTCCTAGTATGCTCTGTATGTCAAAGGATGGGTGTGTACTCCTATAAAGGTAAAAAGGCGCGAGTTTCATCTTTAAAAAGTTACTTATGGTCACTTCTAGAACTTTCTAGAAGAGTGTTTGACATGTATTGAGCGCCTCCAGATGGTTAGTGCATCCCTATGATAGAGGAACTTATCCCATCAAGAGTGGAACTTCCCCATCCAAAAGAGGGAGTATCCCATTGATGTTGGACCTGAATAACTTCCTCTAGAACACTATAAATACAGGCATTGGACCAGAGGAGGGGAGGTTGAAAGCTGAACATTCCAAAGGGTAGATGCTGCTGGAATTAGGACTTCCTTGTAGAAGCTTGTGAGGAGAGATTACCATCCTTTCTTGTTTCATTTGGAAGTGGGTGAGCTTGTCAAAGTAAAGGAAAACTCTTGCTGGACCCTGGGAGGAACTTGCACAACACCAAGGCTCAGGTTGTAATGGTTTCTCTTGTTTCCTATTAATACAAATAAGTCCATTCTTCTCAACAATTTGTTATTAATGAGTTGTTTCATATACTCCTTGGTCTGTATGTTGAATATGTTTTATTTTATGAGATATTCAAGTGCTATGTAATCGTTTGGTTGTTAGTGAATGCAGTTTTAAAAGTGAAGGAGGAGCTCATCTGGATCGACGAGGCTGGACTACTACAACAGCGTTGGACTACAGGTAGGATCTAAACACTTGATTTCTCGTATGATAATGCATGTTTAGAGAAGGATTGCTCTTAATTGTCTTGTTTTTCACTAGAAAGTCTTAGGCTTCTAGGGAGGTTAGTTTTGTCCGCAAAAATAACTCTTTCCGCATGACATGGCCACCTGGCTCTAAAGCTTTGTGGCTTTCAAATGCCTCATCATCTACCAAAACATCTGCTTATAGCTTGGAATGATGATTAGGAGTGTTACAGAAGGAATCAGAACCATTTCATAAGCGAAAATAAAAAAATGGAAAAAATCCCATTACATAGAGAAGGCCCGCAAAATACACTATTGGGTGTGATTTCTGTACGTGAAATCCCTTTCAATCGCCCCTAAATCCCTATCAGGTCCACCATTAGCCATTATACCGCATTGAACTAGTGTATTGGGCAAAATCCCAAATACATGGGAAAAGCTTTAAAGAACCCGACAAAATCCACTTTAGCAGACTTCAAAATATTATTGTAATTGCCCTAAAATCGCATCAAGTCTGCCTTTGGCTATTGTTGCAATCTCCATTGTTGATCTACGGGATCCCTGATCCAATAGTCAATATCCCATTTTGGAAGGCTTAGGAGCATAGAGGTTACCCACCCGAAAAGGTAGCTTTCCTATCTCCTCCACCAACCACTTGTCAACCAGTGTGTGGGATCAGGCGGAGCTAGCCCAAAACCATTTTCCGCTTGAGGCTCACTCGAAACCCGCCTTTATGAAACTCAAATTATATATATTTGCATGTGTAAAACCTTTCGGGTCCATTATATATCGCATTAGGTGCATTCCTTTGTGTTTCATTTATTTAACAAAAATTCCAATTTGCATAGGAAAACCCCTTTTTTGGATCTCAATATATATATATATATTCATTCCTATAAGACCCATCGGGTCTAGCTTTATTGCAAGTCACACGGCCTAGTGTCCCACCTCAAGTCTCATGCCATCACCGATGTCGATCTACCAATTTCGGCAATCGCAACGCCGCTTAGCCCGAGGTCCACCCTTTGCCTTATGCCATTGCCAATTGCAATCTACCGATATCTACAATCACGATATTACATCAACCTAGGTCTCACCTTATGTTATATACACACAAGCCCACCTCTAACCCAATATGTCGGGGATCGACGATTGGTGGTGCTTCCCTTTTCTACTTAGGTCTGTCTTTAGCCCTCCTCCGATGTGATTTCCCTTCATAAGGGTTTTTTGCCCATTTTAGGGGATTTTGCATCTTTTTCCAAAGAACGAAGGGCAACTTCTTTTGGTGATAACTTCTGCATCCTAAGTCCATTTTTTCCCATTTAAATTGTTGTAGATTCAGAATGAAAAGATCTCTGCAATGGGGCTATGTCCAGGAATTTCCGTGGACATTCATTTTCCTCAGTGAGGAACACTTAGACTAAGGAGTCTATCCAAAATCCATTTTGGATGAATAGTTGATTATTTGGATGGGTTCTACACTCCTAGTGATCCTCCTGTAGTTGTTTGTGAAACTAAAAACAAGGGTGAGGAAGTTTTAATTAAGCAATCTTTCAGTTTTGATATATATGGAACACGAAGAAGATCATGAAATTCTTAACCAAGACTCCTTACCTTTTTGTTTCTCTTCTTTAGAAATAATAAGAGAAAACTATAAGGTTACCAAGGAAGAAAATAAGCAAGTTAATAGTTGTTGGAAGCCTTCTCCTAAAGTTGTTCAGAATGGTGTTTGTAATATACAACATTTTTTCATTCCATGGTCACTGTTACCAAGAAACATTCAGTTTGAAAATGCTACTAAAAGTGTGGAACATGAAGATTTTATAGAAAATCATGTAGCCTCATTGGAACCAATGTATGACAAGTTGCAGTAGTCCTCTCAAATTCTCCTTGATCCAATAGTTGATGTTGTAGATAGTATCTATAGTCAAAGTCCTTCTCCATTAGTTAACTATGAGCTTCAAAACAAAGATGACATGAGTTTTATTAGGTATCTAGCTTTGTTGTCTTGTTCAACAGGAGTCTCGTTACAAAGTTCATCCAAAAATTTGTAGTCTACATCTTTTTCACTTGATAATGACAAACTTGATTTTATAAAACAACCAATGTCTAAAAAGGAAGAATATTGTTGTCTCATATTTGATCATCAAGGAAAGGTAGTCATTCACAAGTTTCAAGATCCTTTTGTTAAGTTGTTGTGGTCATCAAGGGAAATGAGTTTTATTATATTTATGGATCATGTAAACAAGTTCAGAGGACACTTGGAGTGGCCTACCTTTTGTTTTTTATTTCCTGCCCAAGGAAAGTATGAGAAAAATTCAAGCAAGTAGTCATTTTCTAGATTGGTTACACTGGAGGGATCATTACACATGATTGTATATACATCTTCAGTAGGTGGGCAATTGCATCAGGATTTGAAGCCCGAGGTGAAGGCCTTAAGATCCCAATGGTCTGCTTCCATAAGTAAGTTCAGTCAGTATGTTTTTTATAGTCAAGTTAGTTGAGTTTGTTTTGTTTATTGTTTGTTAGTTTGAGTTTAGTCTTTGCATTTTGAATCCATTCCTAGTGGATAAGGATACTTGGTCTATGCTGTTCTTGACACCTCCAAGGAGTTTCCATCCTCAACTGGAGCCAATGTTAGTGTTAGTAAGTTCAGCCTGTCATGCTCTTGCAAGGTTTGTTAGGGTCTCAAGGTCAAATTTTAGGTTTAAAAATAAAATTTGGTCACTCGTTGTTGTGTCTAGGTCACTGCTGCTCCCTTAACTTATTCATGGTCTTCATAACTCATCATGGTCATTGGCTTTTTCAAGGTATCATATCTTCATTTAAGTGTCTTGGGTCATGAAATGGTTAAATTCCTCATTTTAGGTAATGGACTAGGGTTTCAATCGATGTGTCATCATGATACCATATGCCAAAATAAAAGAATTTCCATCATTTTAGTTAGTGGGTAAAGGGAGTTAGCAGCTTAGGGAGAACAAAATAAAGGTAAAGGCAATGTTTTATCTCAAATAAGACAATGCTGCAGTACACTACCTCGTCTCATCCTTTCTCATAACGACATTTTTGCTTCAAAATATGTTTATGACTAAATGAACAAGAATTTAAAAAACATGAAAGTGGTTTCTGCCAACGATAGGACAAGGAACAAAAACCTCCTTCATTTTATCCACAGGTGTTATCATGTGAAAGAAATGACCAAACTACACTTGCTATGGAGAGTTACTACACTTTTGGACAACTTGACATCAAGACAGTCTTTCATGGGTTTGGAGCAGGTGTTGGTAGTGCCTAAGGACTCTATTGTATAGTATACATCATAATATTTTCAACCATACCACTTTTAGCAAAAAAATCCTCCAGTCAAAAGTGCTCTACAAGTTGGCACTGCGCTTTTGTCAGAGACACCCTTCGTTTTTGGAGCGACCTTGGGAAAATAAAATTTTCTCCCTACTGGGGTGTCAAAATTACATTCTTTAGGTGTCCATCTGGTAGAAGACTTCAATATAATTCAAATGAGCTATCAATTTTGAAATTTGGAGCAGTTTAAGGCCTCCAAAATCTGCTTGGAAGATGGGCATTGCACATAGAAATCTTGCACTACGTTTCTGGATGTGGCGCTACACACCAGTGAACTACATTATGCACAGAATAGAGTCTCCTAGAATTTGCAGAAAATCACTCAAATTTGATTTTTCAAGCCTCTAAATCCAGTTTTTTTTTTAATACTCTGAGCTTCATAATAGGTAAGTACACGCCTTTGCATCCCCTCTTCCTTTGGCAAAACAAACAAAATGATTGTGAGTTTAGTCCTCTAGTGTTTTCTATGAGTTTCATGTTTTGAGCTTCAAAATGATCAGTTGGAGATTTGAAACCCGAAAATCAATATCCTTATACCTTTGTTTGCATGAAACTCATCATCCCCATTCGCCAATAAAACATTTCCCTTCATTCCACTTCACCTCCCTACAAACCCTAACCCTAATCTATCAAATTGGGCAGTTTCCCTAGCTAGGACTGTGTTTAAATTTCCCAGCGCATATCCCTCATTAATTTCCCTTAATTTAACTTCCTAAGGATTCCTAAAACCCCTTTCCATCTCCCAAAATTTTCCTACTCTCATCTCCCTTCTGTAACTCCCTCATTTCACCACTTCAATCACTTTTCACTATTTCTTCCCCTTTAGTATCATCTAGGGTTCCAAAAATGGAAGGAGACTCTTCACCATCAGAGAAAAGGAAACATCATAAAGTGGTGAATATTCTGAGGTATGAGCCCACAAATTGTAATGATATCAATTCTTTACCATTCATAAGACAATTTTTTGAAGATGACTGCCTAGGGTTTTGTTAAAGAGTGGGAGAGGTAAGTTTTCATGAGCAACTCATTAATTTGATTGCCACCAATCTGAAAGGAGAAAAGAACACCATTGTAGGGATTGATTTCACATTCACATTTGATGCCATCTCTCTTGCCACAGTGATAACCCGATGTTGAGGCACATTGTCGACCACTACCAAACTAGAAACAAGATTTGCAACATCAAGGTCAAACAAATGCAAAACAAGATCAAGGAAACCCTAAAAGGAAAATATGAGAATGAAAATGTGGAGATGATTTATCAAGCATCCATTATAGCATGGTACACCTCATTTGGCACTTCTAGACCAGTTGTGGGATTTTTTCTGAGTATTTTTGTTTTCTGGTGAAATTTGGTGCAAATTTAGGAAAATGCACTAGTTTCAAAAACACAGTGCCTTAGCACTGTGCTTTTCCCTTAGAGCTCTAAATGAAAAATGGTTTGAATTTTTGGAAATATGATGGCCTCCTCTCAAAAACCATTTCCTCAAAATTTTCTAAAAGGGATCAAATTTTGAGACAATGAGAAAAAGTGGTCAAAAATCAACATTTTGCTCCTCTTTTTGACACGCGCTGCACTTCTAGAGACACCCTGGGAGAATGTGTTTTTCGAGGCATTCCCATGGGTCATTTTCAAAAGTTAAAGAATTTTTGGAAACTTGAAAGATAGCGCTATTTTAGGGTACTTTCATATTTAAAATTTCACCTCAGAAAGACACCTAAAAATGGCCACAAATCAGGTGCTTCACTTCTACAATTTTTTGAGATTTTAGTTAAAATTTTCACTGTGTAATTTTTCAAAGTTTTTAGCTTGACTTTTGTAAAAAAAAAAAGGTGAAAGTGGATGAATGTAAATGATAAAGTGTACATGTAAATGGTTTAATATATGGTTAAATAGGTTTCTTTACATCTATTTAATGTATGGAGAAATTCCCTCTTGGTTATTAGCTAAAAGAGGAAGCAGTTCATAACCTTCCTAGTTACTAGGTTTTAGTCAGCGATGCTTTGGGAACTACTCCTCATCTCATGGATTCGACCCCTGAGAAAGGGGAAAGGTTATTTTGGTTTATATGTATCATTTTCTCATTCATTTGAGTGGTTAGAGATCTGAGGAGAGAACCATTGTACCCTGTATTTGACATTTTTGGAAATCAAAGAACACAGTTTGTGGCTATTATCTAGGAATTCATGTGCAATAAGTTTGTGGTGTTTTTTTCCTCTATTATTAATTTATATGAATGATATTAATCTCCTCTTTCCACTCATCATATCTTCAATAGTTTTCCTTATAGTTTATAAACAAAATTCTTTTCACTAAGCTATGTTTTGATGGAAAATTATTATATGTTATTTTCACTCTTGCTTAATGAATTCATGTTTCATGCTTATTATGACCTTCATGCTTCTTCTCAACACCATACTACATCCACAAAACCTAAAATCCATCACAATAGTTTTGCTACTATTATTACCAAAAAATTGATCATCTAGCCTACTTTACTAGATGGATCGAAGTACACCATGTAAAGCCAATTTTACCATAGTAAAATTGCTTTCACTGTGAGAAATTACATAATAAACCACCTTTGTTAAGTAATTTATAGTTAAGCCCATGAAGAATAATTAAATAAATCATTATCTATTTGTTTTTCTTCTAGGAATATTTAATTAAACCATTGTTTTATTATTATTCCTTGTCAAATTTGACCCAATCATGAAAATAAACAGATAAATCATTATTTTTCTTATTTTTCTCTAAGAATAATTAGTTAATCACTAATTAATTATTATTATTTGTTAAATTTGACTAAATCCCTTAGGAATAATTAAATAAAACCTTATTTGTTTATTATTCCTTAACAAATTCCTTGAGATGACAAATAAATCATTTATTTATTTATTATTTCTAAATAAAAGTTTAAATACTTTTTCCCTCCTAAACATCTATAATAAAATATTCCAGGCAGTTATTCCAAGAATGGGATCAATAAAATTTTATTGTTGCTCATTATTCGAGGATAACTCAATACTTTGTTATAAATAGAAGGATTTTCCATTCATTATTCACTTTTTATTATTTTCATTGTTGCACTCAATGTTGTAACTCTGATTATTTTCATTGTCGCACACCATCATTTTTTGGGTTTACACATTATAGAGGAGAGAGACCCTACACAAGCTAGATACGTTTGAGGATAGCCAAGAACCCATCCCATAGAGGGGGACTGGTAACATTTATTTTTTCTCTTCATAGGTGTTATAATAAAATTATTCTTTACATATCTGGTTTCCATTGGATGATTGGAGTTATTACTCTTTCTTTGTTTTTGTTTACCTATGATTGTGGAATAGATGCAGACTTTCGCAGGTTTTGTTTCTATCAGTTGTTACAGATCTATAATGTTTAGCAACCATTTATTTTGTTGAGATTGTTTGTCATCCATAATCTTAAGTGGGTTCTTTCCATACATCATTGAGAAGAAAACACTACAACAAAATTGGCAACTCCACTCAGTTTTATACTTTAGATCCAAAATCTTGGGTGACCTTCATTTTCAGCTTAGGGTTTCTTCTTTATTCAATTCTATAAATGTTTCCTAGTTTTTTAACCCTAGATCTATTAAATTGCTCACTTCCACAAGCTTTCTGGTCTTTTCCACAGGTCACAAGAGCTAACCGCGACAAAGGCAACACTTTTTTCCAAGATTTTCCGACCGAGATCCATGGAGAAGAAATCACACTTTTTGGCCCAAAAAATGTGATATGGAGGATAGAATGCATTAAACAGCCCAAAAAGTGCGATCCCTACAAAGAAACAGGTCAATACCTACGATTTCTGGGTTTTAGGGTTTCTCTCAGTTCAGTTTCTGATTTTTGCAGAGAGTTGTCTATTGGGTTGTCTGACATCTATCTCATCCCTCTTAGACATTGATCCACTCTTATTTACTCAACCAAGTCAAATTTAACATTCCATAGGGCTTCTAGTACACTTCCACCTTTTTAGGAGGAGTTTAGTTGAGTGAGTAGTATGAGTTTTTGCAACACTTTCAGACACATTTTCCAAATCTTTACCTTTTGTGTTTTAGATCTGATAAGATAGGTTGTTACCATCCATAGTTTCGCATTAAACTTGTTTAGTCATTTGCCTTAGGTTCCCATTGATTGCCCTAGGTGTTTCACCCATCTCCCTCCCTTTTTGCAAAAATCTTCCCCTCTTGTTTTTTGTTGACGCTGCGCTACATTCTAGCAGCTTAGTGTCATTTGATCCCAGTCGCACCAACATTTAGATCTCTTGGTCGTTTCAATGTATTTTCCATCAGTTTAGCCACCAAGTAGTACAGTGTTTGCAAATCTAGTTTGGGTGGGGTTTAGTTAGTTCTTTTGCTGGTCAGTTTCTGTTATTAATTTCAGTTTATTTTCAGCAATATTTTTTTGTTTTACAAACACGATCCTAGCTTAATCAATTAATACACTTACACACACAGGCACACCTTACGCAAAGGGCACTTGGTTTACACTGCCAAGCCAATACTTAACATAATAAATTTATCTCCCCACATCGAGACAATGATATATTGTTGATCTCCCCTCACCATTTCTATGTCACATTTGTCCTACCACCATTACACCACCAAGGTGTTTATTGTGAAGAATATTAGGCCTTCATCCCTAGTTTCCACTTGGGCGTATTACCCCTCACCGTTGGGTTTGAGATCATAGCCCTCTGAGTCCCCACACCAACTCTTCTCCTCGTCCTTCTGATTCCTCATATGATTCTAATCCTCCTTTACCGCATATCATCACCGTGTCTAGACCCACAACTGGTGTAGGAACCCAACCTGGTGTTGGCTCCGGTTCTATCACGATGGTCACATCAAGTGGAATAGACTCAAGAACGATTCTTGCAGCCCCGGTGCTCCCATTTTTCGTTGGGTTAAGTCTACTTGAATTTAACCATTTCATAAATGAACCCATATACCATGATGTTGGTTAGCCCTCTACACTGACTGAGCTTCCCCCTGACACCCCAAAGTTTAAGGGTAATTCTAAAGAGCATCCTACCAAGCATGTATGATCCTTCCACATGTGGTGTTCTTCCAACTCCATAACCGATGACTCAATTCGTCTTCGGCTCTTCCAATGCATGCTCACTCGAGACACTGTAAAATGGTATGTAGACCAGCCCTCTGCATCCCATTCCTTTTTCGAAATGCTTGCTAAAGCGTTCCTTTCATATTGCCAATTACCTCTCCGGTACGACACTGGTACAAAGCTATTGACCACATTCCGTCAATCATTCACCACTCTCCTTTCTGACCATGTTTAAGAGTGGCATCAAAGGAGGAGCACATGCTGTGCCCCCCCTTTAGAATACCATGTCTATCTAGATTGGTTTCTTAGGAACCTTTTATCTCCCATTGGAAAAGATGTCGTGTCCCATTTTCCTCAGACCGAGGAAGAAGCTCTACAAACCACTCTGAGATATGATCTAATTTATGCACAATCTGGTTATGTCTATACTTTCATTCTATACCTCCCTCATCCTGGAAGTTCCAATGCACTGAGGGCATCTGACACCGCCAACGGTATCGTTGGATCCCTTTCACACTCTTCACCATATACTCAACAAAGTTATGGCTACCCATAGGGGGGCACTAGTTCCTCCAACACGTATGTTCCCACCTGCTAGCAACATGTTTCCAGGACCCCAACCTGTTTACGAAATTGTTGCTATTCCTTATGCATAGCCGAGCGCTCCAGCCCCCCAAGAATTGGCACCACATCCTCCCATGCATCCTCAGCCCTAGCAGCCACCACCCCCTACGTGTCAGGTGTTTAAACAGCATAGTGCTACCAATCCCCCAAATTTGAAGAAAAAGGATAAGGGGAAGGGTAACAAGGGTAATGAGGTGTTGATTTGCTAGAATTTATCACCAACAGTTAAGGGGATCTCTTTGGTGTAGGTTCTAAACTAGTGGCTGCACTGGGTATGCTGGAGATCCCTTCCGGTATGTGGGCCTGGTTGCCGCTTAGTTTTGTAGAGCTATCTTCGGATATAGGTGTGATGTGAACTTAGTAGAAAGTGTGAGTTTTAATAAACACAAGAGAATAATTGACAAGTATCATGTGTCATACATATATACCATGAATAGCAAGAGATAAGCCATGCAGTCTCGCATAAATTTAATGTTAGCAGGACTTTAGACAAGATGTGTGCAAATTATAGATATTGCTTAACGATTGCAAAATCAATTCACAATAATCAACCATTTACCATCATACAAAAACATGCAATCAAAAGAGAGATTATAATAACACCTAAGGAAATAGTTCATTAGCATGCGTATAGACCAAATACCATTCATACGTATTAAAACAGGATTCTAGGTATGAAATAGCATGTGGAGCGACTACACATCAAGAAGCTTTCAAGAACATTCGATTGGTCAAGTGTAGAAAATACTCATGGCACCAACACATAGATATTTGAAGTATTCAATAGTGAAAATGTATAATTAACTCTTGTATTGACTAGAAGAATCACACTTCTCTTAAGCAGTATGTCTATTTCTATCCAAAAATCCTTCACCGAAACCAAAAAGTCATCTCAAATGAGACATGAAGTTACATTTATAGGATGAGAGAGACCTTTGGTCTACCCTTGACGCTTGGACTTCCAAGCGACCTTTCGGCGACTACATGACTCTTAATATTCTAAGTGACCTTTTGTGTTCATGGAGTATTTCATGCTATCAGATCACACACATAAACAAAAGGAAATGACTATCATCCTAGTTGACTAAGCTATAGATGGCGAGTTCTGAGATGCTGAGCCCAAGATTTTTGGTCAGGTAAGTGCGCCATATGTTGTATTCTGCCATTATAGGGGAGGTTGGCATCTGGCCTTCATCATGTTTTTGTAAGTATCCCAATGTGTTCGGGATCAGATTATTTCGCTTGGCACGTATATGATTGTTTAGGGCACCCAACTTAGTGTAGAGCCTTACTGGTTCCACAATGTAACGCTTGATATTTTCCATTCAGGCTGGCATATCTCCTTTGCGGGTAGCTTGTCTATATGTTTCCATGAATGCTTGCACCTCATTATTGATCTCCTCCTGGTTCTTGTTTTGTCTGATTTCTCCTATAGAAGGGGACCCATGTAGTTGGATCACTGACTCTAGACTGCTGAACAATTGCCTCTAGGAAGCCAACACCCTTTCTGCATCTTTGACCAATTTATCCCTAGACTACATTTTGATATGAAGTTAGACTCTGGTATTCTACATAGCAATCCAATCTTTCCTGGGTACTACTACCAGGGCTTTGGGGTACTATTGAAATGAGTCATGTATTTTATCTAGGGCAGTCATGGCCTCTTTGAGCATGGTAACCCTTTCCTTTGAGTGAGTCTGAATAGCCACTATGGGAGCTATATTGTTGTGCAGTTTTGCCATGTCCTCATAAACTACATCCATAGTTTCTCCCATGATTTCTGCTTCTGATGTGACTACTATTTGGAAATCAGCTGATCCTATATGTAACAAGTGAAGTGTCACAATTTCCTCTTCCAAGTTCCTCTTCCCTTGCTCTGCTACATTGGCCCTTTGCTAAGATGCATATAATCCATTTTGAAAATTTACAATTTGTTGATTGATCAAAGCTATGTTGTGTTCGGTGGTGGCTATGAATGTTGTACCGGTAGAGGTGATCATTAGCTGTTTTGATGTAATATTTGGCATGATTTTTGTCACCGTAGTTACCAATAATGGGTCAGCTAGGTTCCTCCTGCAAGATCTCTTCCTACATATAATCTTGAGGTTCACTTTGTCAAATGTGATCTTGGTCAGATCTAGCACATCTTCCTCCTGATCTTATGTAATTCCTAGCTCTAGGATAGGTAGGTGTCTACCAGTGAGGGGAGGAATGGGAGGTACATCCAAAGGAGGAAGCTCACTCTATCCTGGGCTTGGGTCAACCACCCTACTCATCTCTGCTTGTTCAACTGCTACCGTTTCCTTCTCTTCGTTTGCCCTGATTTCCTCTTCATGCTGTCTCTTTTCCTTTTCTGCTAATGCTTGTTGCCTTTCTGGCTCTTCCTCCATGTCTTTCAGCTCCTATTCTAACCTTTGTTGTTCATCTTGTTTTCTCTTTGCAGCTTCTTCTGCTAGTCTCTACTTTTCAGCCTCTTCTTCCTTTCTTTTCTCTTCCTCATCTTGTGCTTTCTTTTCCTCTTCCTGCCTCCTTTCCTTGTCTTCCTGCCTTTGTCTCTCTATCTCGACCTAGATTTGAGTGTCGGGTTCCTATGATTACTTGATTTCCAGTTCTTTCTGTCTCTTCAGCTCTTGCTTCCTCCTTACATTTTTAGCATTTCTTTGTATGAATGTAATTTATTCTTCTTCATTGTCACTTAGAGGATCTTCCACTTCTTGTCCCTTGCGTTTGCTTGATGTTTTGGTTCTCTTTGGTGTTATCTCTCTGGGGTTTTCATCATCCTAGAAGTCATCAAGGATTTCATCTTCTATGGCTTTTTTCTCACTGGAGTTGATCTCCTAGGTGGCATTATACCAATTCCTGATTCCATCCTCAAGGTCCTTCCTAGTGTGGTTGTAAGTCCAGCTAAATTTTTCCTTCTTACAGTGGGCAACCATGATCTTTTCAGGGTCATACATTTTGTAATTCAGGGTCACAAAATGACTCCCCTCAAGTTCTTTAGCTTTTGCTTCCACCTGCTTGAATTTTTCTACTATGTATGACCCAATAGTGAGAGGAAAAGGCGACCACGGTTTCTTCTTACCTTTGTGCAGCTCTTTCGGGAAACCCTGTGTCATTTAGTAGCATACCTCTCGTAGAAGAGTCCTATCTGTGGTGAACCTAAGCAAAGCATGTAGAGGCCAATGAGTACCAAACACCCTGACTATTGTCTCCTCATCGATAGGGAACCAATAAGCTACTTTAACCATGATCCTCATGGCTATTTGGGACATGCAAGGTGGATCTTCCCCGAACAACAATTGGTAATAATGGGATGATAAATGTTTTAGAAATTATGTCCATTGTGGCTCTTCAAGCCATGTCTCAAAAATCCTTGTAGTGGCAATGGACAGGTAAGGGTGCTAATGAGTCCCAATTCTAGCTCCAGTGTTCGAAGTGGCACCTTGAACAAACAACGTCAAGGAGGTACGAAGACATATAAAAATATGGGGGTTGTTCAGTAGCTAGGCTCTGAGAAGTGGCTATGTTGGTTCTCAAAGATGATGACAAGATGCTCACCCAATAGAAAATAATTCCCTGAGTGGTGACGGCATACATGAGTGGAACCCATGTGCCATAAAAAACATCTCAATCTGCTTTTCCATATAGTCAACACATCTTTGCTGCGATTAACTGATATACCCTACGCAGCCCTTCAGTCTTGTATACCTGATCTGTCCTAACCTATAATTTCGTGGGTTCTTGCCACCAACTCCTCAAGATGTCTTTTGTTAGGGTAGTGAGTCCAGTCAGCCACCTGGTGTTAAAAATCTGTTGTTTTTCAGGAAATTTATAGTAGGTGTTGATATTTGAGGAAGCAATGGTAGCTATAGGTGCCCCATAATGACTCGTGATCATCCAGTCTTCCGTTGTTGTGCACTGTAAAACCCATTCAATGACTTCGGTGCACGGAAATATTGGTGGATGAGCCATCACTTTATGTAACATTGATTTTTTTACATTGATATACACGCGAAAGTCCTCTTGTGTCTCTGAGATATCCCTCTTAGCAAATTCTTCGTATATTTCATACCAGGAGAGCTTGATGGTCTTACTTATGTTGTATGCTGTATCTGCAAAGATAGGCGGCTATTCTTCTGGACCTATTTCCCATGCCCTGTTTTCTAATGCACCTTGAGTAGTTCTAGTAGTTGGATGACCCATCTTGTCTTCAAAAGAGCAAATGGATATGCACTAGAGCTCGACATCACCTGGCATGTTAAAAATGCAATCCCACGATGAGAGAGAGGGCACAACCATAAACTAAAAATATCAAAAGAAAACCTAGTTAGTGAAAGGAAGGTCGCGGGAATGAGGGAGTTGCAAGGTAACTAATGCAATAGTGTGATCGAGGCCACAGGATGGGTGCGACCGTGAGGTTAGGATGCAAATAGGTGGACTATGGGTCGTGATGGTAGGAATGTCATGGGGAGAGACAAGTCACATGGTCATGGAGGTAGGAAGTCACAGGGTATGAGGAGTGGCAGAGCCACGAGATAGGGAAGTCCTGAGGTCGCAGATTTAGGAGGCGGTGGGGAACATGGAGTCATGAAAAAGGGAAAATGTGAGGTTGTGGAGTCATGGAGACGCGGCCTGTGTAGAGCGATAACTAGGGTCTCTCACACCACCAATTATTCCACATTATTAAGTCAATTCGGGATCGTTTTGTTCTTTCAAGGAGTAACTCAATCCGAGGCTGTTTTGCCCAAGTAATGCTCGGTAGTATAGCGTTCTAATGATTTGAAAGGAAATAGACACTAAACTGTAACTAAACCAAATCACACAAAGCAATTGATCAGTCAAGGGTACGGAACCAATAACCCTTCCCTTTAGAAACTAATAAAGAAAGAAACCAAAGCATGTACTTATAGGTCTGGGAGTCAGGCAGCGTCTTGCTGGGCTCACGACAGCCTTAGGCCTGCTATCACGCGAAAGCAACAAAGACAGATAAGCGAAAGTAAATGGAGCAGAAGTTATGAAATGGAACAACAGTAATCAAATGGAACAGCATAAGTAAATGGAACAACAGTTATGGAATGGGATAGCAGTCATCAAATGGAACAGCATAAGTAAATGGAACAGCAAACTATCATAAATAGGAAACATCAATCATATGAAATGGAACAGCAAACTCAAATGGAACAGTAAACTCAAATGGATGTACACGTTCTAAACTATTACAGCAATCTAAGAGTAACGTGTGATGTGACTATATTTCTGAACAAAGTGATATTGTCTTCAAGCCTCACAAACACTTATTTTATATGAATCCAATAATGATATCATTCATACTAATACCTTGTTATAGAAATGGATGCAATTCGAATAGATTCACTTTATATAACACAGAGACGTGAGTTAGAGAACTTATTCAGATTCAGATACTAACCAAGAAGCATAGTCTATCATATAAAAGATATGTCAGATTACTGAAACAAAAGAAATAAGCAAACCACACCAATCACCGTATGATACAACAGCGAGTGACCGTCGGAGCTGGGCCCTTGGCTACCAATGGTACACCGCTTAAAGCTACTTCAGATGTAGAAACGAAGTGAACACAAAGTCCTTTATATTGATTACATTAACAAAGGTACACAAAATCAGGTCTTAGCAAAACTTAATGCTCAAAGCTGTTCTGAATCATGTAATTACAATAATAATCCCTACGCTCAATGGCGTGGTATCTTTATATAACAGAAATGATGGAGATATCTAGATACAAAAGATATGCTAAAGCAGCGATCCCTCAGGATCAGAGATCCTGAGGGATTCGCTAATCGTTCAGTTCTTCTCTTTCCTTTCTTGCGTTCTCCGTCTCAGTGTCCTGCGTTCTTTTCTTGGATTATTCGGCTCTAATTTTACTTGATCTTGTCCGCATCCGGTTTCCTATCGATCGGACAGCAGTTGCTTTCCCTTCGCTTCTTGTTTTTGCTCGATGATCCCCTGTTTCCGCGTCCTTCTGCATAGAAAACATCAATTATTGGTGATTGAGCTTCGTTTGTCCATTCTCACGAAATTTATAAAAACCCTTATATTCTTTAGACTTATAATGCAGAAAAGGTTAGAAATATTATTGGAAAACCACTAGATTGTTGTTCAAAAAGAATACCTTCCAAGTGCTCCACACACCCCCCTGCTTACCCTGTTTCATGTCCTCATGAAAACGTTATAGTTGACATGCAAGGCTGTGAGAGAGTAGGCTGGAGAAGGGATCTCACGAAGAGGTTGACAACCATGATTAGCAACTAGATGGTCAAAGAACTGATCTAACTGATCTACGGGCATCTCATATAGGGCTTGATATCCAGGTACAGGATGCCAAATAATTGGGCTGCAAAACCGATACCCCAACCAGAATGGTCCTGCTCGCAGAATCCGTTCCCCATAGAGACTCAATCGACTGGCAGCCAATTCAAAATTTTCAAAGTTAAAGGGTTCCCTGAGCTGGATGTTTGGGTTAGAGGTTCGGTAACGAAATTTTGCAGCATGGAGGGCATGGTCTTTAATAGTCAGGAAATACTCCAGACCATTTCGGATCAAGTCTTCATGCATGGGACCTAATATCTTCATGACATCTGGGATCCTCATCACACTCCTATGTTCTCTCCATAATGCTGCTGGGTCCCTAGGTTCGGCTCGTACCCATAGGTCTAAACTATTCTCTTGCCTCTGGAAGATGTTGTAAGCTTTAAGCCATTTTAACTGATTCACCCCAAATGAGATAAAGGCTTGGAATTGTATATCGCCAATGAAAGGGCCAGGGTTCAAATCAGTTTCCTAGTCTAAGACAAGATTGTGCAGGTAAAATTCACCTAACAACCTTTGAACTTTAACTCCATAGTGCTTGCAGCAGTCTATAAAATCATTAACAGTGTTGATATGGATAGGTGCTCCTGCCCTAACAGCTTTTATTTTTAATCTCAAATATCGTTCAAGCAAAAACAAAGCATAATTTTTAGCAGGGGCTCTACAAGTCAAAACATCAGTATACAAGGAACACAGGGTGTCCATCTACTTAACAGCATTATCTAGTTGACGAGTTACCTTAGCAACCTTTTCCTGCTCCTTCTGCCATCCTTCAAAGGCCTGGCTTTCAGACTGACTGATGTTTCGAAATTGCTGTTGGAGCTCTTCATATCTTTCCTTGGGGACCGTCTGTTCTCGCAACTGCTCGACCTCCTGCTGGGCTTCTTTCATCATTTTATGCAAGGTCCTGGTTTTTGGGTCTTTCTTCCACACAGCCGTAGAAGCTGGAAGTTTAACCTAGACCTTCTTATTACGTTGTTTGGAATTTTGGACCCGAATTACACCTGAGGGGGGTGCTTCTGTTTGAACCTCTTTGCTATCCATTTCCTTTTTAATGCGAACAAAGGGTTGTTGTGATCTTCCTGCCACCAGAGCCTCCTGTTGTTCCATTGGAATGTCCATTTGTTCCTCCGGGCCAAATGGAACAGCAGTTTCTATTGGAACAGCACCTTGTTCTTCCTTATCATTTGGAACAGCAGATTTTTCCTTGACAGTAGATCTCCTGATGGGGTTTCATCCAGAAAAACGAACTCTAACCCTCGGGGTTCTTGCTGCCGTGGTCCTCTTCCTTTTCCTTGCAGTTTTTTGTATTCTCAGACTGGCTTTCAACATTCTAATTTGTTGCCGGAGTCTGGCTATCGTGCCCAGCATCCTCTGCTACTTTTTTTTCAATCTTTCAATTTCCCTTGCCTCTGCAGAGGGTTTGGCCTTCAATTTTGCTTCTTCCTCCTCTCCTGGAACATCTTCCGGCGTCCTGGGGACGGATTGTCCCGGATTGATGTCTTCTGCTTCATTACCATAGTCAGGCAGGTTTTCTTCCCCTGCCTCTTCTGCATGCGTTTCTTCGGGTAATTCTTCTTCTAAGGGGCCATCAAGGACGCCTTCTGTACTAGAGGCTTGGCCATATTCTCTCATATTGGCCAGAAATGCTGCCAATTCCTCTTCTCCTGGAGGGTCTTGCAACGGGCTTCCCACAGATTGTACATTTTCTTCTTCTTGATTGTCTCGCTTGGTGGTCTCTTTTTCTTCAGACTGGTCGTGTCCTTCTTCAATTCCTCCTTCTGGCTGGTTAGCTCAAGCCTCTGATTGCTCAGCATTTCCTTCAGGCAATTCACCTTCCACTTCCGGAGGTTCATCCTGGATTTCAATTGGTTGGGCCGCAGTTTTCTGAATCTTTTCCAACCTTCCCCGTATTCGAGCCAATCGAGCTGACTTCCTAGGTCTTTCAGGTAGGTTGGGGGTGCCAACAGGTTCTCTAGGCTCTTCTGGCCATTCCGGCGTATCGGAGGGTTGCTTCCGTTTTGAAACAGCATGCTTTTCTGCCGTCGACTTCTTACGTTTCTCTGAATGTTCCGGCATGCTGGAGGACTGCTTTCGTTTTGGAACAGCATGCTTTTCTGCTGCTGGCTTTTTATGTTTTTCTGAACGTTCTGGTGTGCTGGAGGTTCGTTTAGACTTTGGGGGTGGTATAGCCAGTCCCTTTTTAACTGTTTCGACCAATTCCTCCCAAGTGCCTTGCTGTTGGGTAAGACTGTGGCTTATTATTAGCTGAATCAGTCCGTGATGGCTAACAACCGTATCTGTGTGCTGAGCCTTCTTCAGGCTTCGGGCCGCATCATGTAATAACGAATTTAAAAGGGCAGGGAGATTTACAGAACATTTTCCCTTTAAAACAGCTAGAAGTTTTAAGTGACGAGCCCTTACCACATCTTTTCTCCCTTCGCAGGTGATATAGCTCTGTACTATCTTCGCCAGCTCAGTCCAGGGTTCCTCCAGTGCTGTCGGCAGAACTCCTTTCCCTTTGACTGTCAGACTTTGGCCTTCGTCTTGGAAAATTTCCATTACTTTCTGCAGTCTTTCCTTCTTCAGCTTCCATCTGGGTCCAACAGCTGGTAATCCTGATGCTTCTGCAAATTTTGCAGAATTCCAACGCTACAGTCTCATTCGATTCTTGCAGGCGGTTGAAGTATTTCAACTATCCTGCATTTTCCAGAATTTCGCGGGCAGCAGCGGATGCGGTTAGCTTGCGTGGTTCACTTCGGATTGTCCTCCCGCCCATAGCGTACTCTAGAAATAGATTCAGGAATGAAACAGCAACTGTTTGTAGGATTTACCAAGCAGAGAGGATACTCGATGCTAAATTTAGGAAGGATCGTTGCAGAGTATGCAGCAAAGAGAAAGATCGTGGATGGCAGTCTGTAGAATGAGATCATCATACCGTTAAATTGTGCCATTATTTTGCTCGAATGGTGTGCAGCCACGTACCCATTGGGGTAATGAGGTTACCTCCCCCCCCGCGATCTGATAGGCTGCCCCCAGCCGTCAAAGAGAGGAGCAGCAGCCAATCAGGAGTCAAATCATAAAGTACAGCAGGTAGAATTATGCCATGTTGTAAAAAGACAATGGAGTACCGAAACCGAGGCAAAAAGGTGGATCGCTTTTTTAGATAAGCCAGTGTGATATAATGAGGAACCGAGGGGTTGGATGTGTGTCAACTGTACCAGGTCTCCAGTAGTCATTGTCAATACCGTTTCCATGAGTGGTAATAATGTTCATGCGATAATTACATCAGGGTGTGACATATGATATATACAAAGGATATAAAAGACAAACAAACTTAATATCATACTTGTTGGTGTAAATATTAGGACTCCAATGCCATTAACAGAGCTCTGCTGCCAACAGGTGTTCATAACCTTGGCAAAGTTGTTTATCTCACCCTCCGGAACCATTATCCTTTGTGTATCTTCTAAAGAGTGCTTTGTCAAAATGCAGGCCATTATGCTGGCTTGGTGACCAGATAACCATAATGCCATTCACAAGGTAGGCACGAAACGTGGTCAGGCCGGCTCATAATGAGACCTCCTATTCCAAGGTTTTCTTGTTATTTTACCTTTGGACCATATCCCTGGTGTGGTGGCCGTAATGGGAATGCCACTTCGCTTCCATCCTTATGATCATGGTAGGTTGGCTTTGAATGAGACCCCCTATCCTGCATTTGACAATTTCATATCTTGTTTTTATTTTTTTTATTTTTTTTCTTCTTCCTTTGCAGCACGCTTCTCTTTTTCTTTGTTCAATTACACATAAGGGTGGTTCCGCACTCCTTAAGAGCGGGGAATGGTGGAAGAAGCCTTACGATCCCAACAGATAGATATAAATCGTTTTCTCCTATTCCTCAGTAATGATCATAAGGTTTTTAGGGAAATCGACATGATAAAAATTACCAAACCACGGTTCGGGAATAAGATAATGATAGTGAAGACAAAAGTTAATGTCCCTCCTCTTGTCTTCTTATATACATTGACTGTTAAAATAGTAGCGATTTATGATATGCTGGTTTCAGTATATCATTATTTATGTTCATTGCATAATGTCATTGCTATATCTAAAGGATTTAGGAGAGCATAATCGCAAAACGTCCCAATAGGAGCAGAAAGGTTCTGATGGCGTCCTCTCTGAGAGAAGCATGTAAATGACTTATCTTATGAAAAAGAAATAATAGAATTAGCCAAATTCTATATCTTGGAAAAGAAATGCACGAGTGCTGCAAAGAAACAGCAAAGCACAAAGAGTGTTGTTCCTTTTCGCAAAGGAACAACAAAACAAAAAGTGTTGTTCCTTTTCGCAAAGGGACAGCAAAACAAAAAGTGTTGTTCCTTTTCGCAAAGGAACGGCAAAAATTCCAAAACACAAAAGTGCTGTTCCTTTTCGCAAAGGAACAACAAAAATTCCAAAACACAAAAAGTGTTGTTCCTTTTCGCAAAGGAACAACAAAAATTCCAAAACACAAAAGTGTTGTTCCTTTTCGCAAAGGAACAGCAAAAATTCCAAAACACAAAAGTGCTGTTCCTTTTCGCAAAGGAACAACAAAAATTC
>APFE031567098.1:0-11135 GCA_000404065.3 Pinus taeda | reverse complement strand
TTTTGTAACAATCATTTGTTTATTTTTGTTTTCTAATTTAGGGAAGTCGTTGCCCACATTTTAGATAATGTTATGAAAACACTTACGCTCACAATTTGTGAGAAAACCTGTGTTATTCTTAGAATTGGTTGTTTTCTAGTTTGGGGCAGTCATGGCTCAGACTTCCCTAAAATGTTAGGAACCCGTGTCATAAAACCAGTGGTATTTTCCAGCCACAGAAAACCTGTGCTATTTTTAGTTTGAATCATTTTTTCGTTTTTATTTTCTAGTGTAGGAGACTTCTAGAAAATGCTATGAAACCAATTACACATTGATTATGTCATAAAACCAGTGGTATTTTCAGTCTCAGAAATTGTCACCAACTTAAACATGTCTATTAATTATATATAAAAATTTTATTTAATAATATTTTTTAATTAAAAGTAATTTATTTTGAAGTTTTGATTTAATAATTGAAATTAGGCCATTAGATCTAAATGGAGTCATCTACAGAGGTGGAGGAATTGCCCGTATGGCTAAAAGTGACGAGAATCGAGGAAAAAAAATTCAAAAAAGCTTCCACTGAGAGTGTTTAAATCCTGTTTTTTATGGTGGGTGGAAATGGATTCAACGCTATCAGAAACCTCTAGGGCACCCAAAATATTGAAGTTTGATAGCTATAACTTGGATTTAGAAAAATACTTAGATTTAGAAAAATTCCTGCCCGAAATTTCCATGATTTTCAGAGCAAAAAAAAAAATCTGGTTAGATTATAGTGATTTAAATACTAGAGATGATACCCAAAAAAAGAGACGTTGTTGAAATTATGATTTAATAAATAAAATTATGTTATATAATTCAAAATGTGTTATAATTTTATATGCAATTTTCGTATTATGATTTAATAAATAAAATTATGTTATATAATTCAAAATGTGTTCTAATTTTATACACAATTTTCATTTAATAAATTTTTGTTTGTTAAGTGATCTATTATTCTCTAGGCTTGACCTTTGGCTTAGGAACCAAGGGGCATCTAAACCGTCAAAGTCACTTAGGGATCACACCCGGTCTAGGCCACACCAGCCTTTAGTTGACTGGATTTTTTTAACATGTCTCCTCCCCCTACCACAGGGCACATCCACCCACGTGAGGTTTGATCCTGGGTTGCCTTGCTGATGAGGCTCATACTCAATGGGTTGTGTTAGTGGGACGACAATTCACACCTGGCCTTGGCCACACCAGCCTTTAGTTGACTGGAATTTTTTAACATGTCTCCTCCCCCTACCACAGGGCACAACCACCCATGTGAGGTTTGATCTTGGGTCACCTTGCTAACGAGGCCCATCCTCAACAGGTTGTGTTAGTGGGATGATAATTTTTATTTAATAATTAATTTTATATGACATTTTTATTTAATAATAATTTTTGTATAGTCTAACTTATCGCCTAAATGGCTTTTTTTTTTCTTTTTTTCTTCAGAATATTTTTTTTGGTTAATTGTAATTAAAATTGGGCATAGATTTTTAAAAACTCTAGTTTAAGTTATTTAATTTGTAGATTTCTATGCATTTTAAACAACAAAAAATCAAACAAAAAATTACATTCTTTCTTGAAATTGTTTTACAAAATTTTGATGAAAAAGTCTATTTCTTCTATAAACTAATTACATCCTTCATCTTATACTGAAATTTTATTTAATAATGATTTTTAATCCTAATCAAAATTAAGTTGTTGTGAGGTTGTGGTTTAATAATTAAAATTAGTCGATAAATTTTAAATATATAAAAATATATTATTTAAATTATCAATTAATAAATTAAATTATATTATATGATTCAAATCTAATAAATTAATATATAAAAATCCTTAGAAGAAATAATAAATAAATTTTGTTAATGGTCATAAATGCCAAATTCAAAAGTTATAAGATGAACTTTTAAGCCCAAGTTTAATTATCAAAAGTAAAAAACCTAGGTTAGAATCCTATATCTTAATTTTGACAAAATTTAACCCCTGCAGATTTGACATGTGGTAAAAGAGGATATCATCCTCTTCTTCATTGATGAAACATTATAATTGTTAGGACATTGTGTAGGAGTTCTAGGTCGCTGCATATTCCACACTAAGGTCCAGGTTTCTCCAAGTCAAGAATAATTGTTATATAGAGTTCAGCTCTTTCCTTATTACAATTTGGCAAAGGGTATAAAACCCTTTATACTTTCTATTGATCTTTACTTCCAACCCAAGTGTAGAGACTAAGCTAAACATTCTATCCTTTCCCAAATGTATTATATTTTTTTCTTTATGATACTTATTATAGATTTATAAAATCTATATTATTAGTTGTAAAATGTATTTTTCTTTAATTACTTCATAGAAAAAATAATATAAAGTTTCAAAAATATCACATATGATGATTTAATTTATGGAAACAACTCTTTCATACAAATATATGGAATTGACATCCATCATTAGCTCAACTGGAATTATAACATTGAGAAAAGGAAAAATCGATGTTGGAAGGCTTACTATTGGGATGAAAAAATTGTAAGATGACAAGTCTTTGGATTTGGGATAAAAGGAGGCTCCTCTTTAAGACTCTTGTCACTTCTATCTTTTTATATGGATGGAGGTTTGGGATTACAACTTATCCAGAGAATCGTGGGGGGAGATTCAACAAATCATAAAACAATGTATAGTCTACCACCTCAATATTAAAGGCAATACTCCCTACTATATCCTCATGATTGAAGCAAGTCTTCACCGCATTGAAAGCATGGTTATGAATAGATATGTTATGTAGAAGAAGAACAAGTTATACAACATGGATGTCAAGAGTTTTAATAAAAATGCTTCTAACTCTAACCAAAACACCCAACTTTGTCTAAAGCGAGGGTGGCATAAGGCACAGTCATGGCTAGACCATCAGGGAATAAAAGAGGAGATCATTTTGTAGATTAAAAATATTATTAGTTCCAAACTTAAAGAGAAAATGTGAGGAGGTAAAGAGCTAGAGCAAAAAAAAAGGAAACTCAGATATTATAAGAAGGTGATCAACCCCAATCTTGAAAACAAAAATTTCTGTGTGGACAAGTGTTAAGAAAATCAATGTTGCAAAGATTAGATCTAATTCTCATGACCTTTATAGTGAAAGTGGGCATTGGTCAATTTCGTAAACACCATGGCATGAACACGAAGTGTGTGATCCTAAGATGGTTGAAGATGAAAATCACTCTCTTAGATTGTCTATCTTAAACTCACATTCCATCTAATTTTCAAAATATTTATCATACTATGGACAAACTTGAGGTTTTGACTGAGCAAAATTCTAGTAATTTAAAAGTTTTTTTCTCATTCCTTTTGAATATAAAAATAAAAAATAAAAAATTCTAACTAATTTCTTACTTTCTTAAAACCCCTCCTATATAAATTTTAGGAAACATAAATTAATTTAAAATTCCTAACCATTAAAATTGAATATCCCATATAAATTTTAGTAAAAATAAATTCATTTAAAAATTTTAACCATTAAAATTGAATGTCCCATATAAATTTTAATAAATATAAATTAATTTAAAAATCCTAACCATTAATATATTTGAAGAGAAAGAAAACTTAAAAATAAAAAAAATAATCAATTATTCTAATTATTAAATTAGAACATTAATGAATGTCTAATATAATCAATTATTATAATTATTAAATTAAACCATTAATAGATGTCTTTTATTTTAATTTGTATATTTTGAAATTGACAAATTTTATTTTAGTGTAAATTTTTTTTGACAAAAGTGAGATGTTTCAAGTCTTGATAACCTAATTTTCTCACTCTACACTATGAGTCACAGTTGCATTCAAAAATCTATTTTCTTTATTTATATATTAAAATTCCAATGTAAATATGCATTATTGAACAGCAAGAGAATCTCTACACTTTGACTTGTTGGTAAGTTAAAATTAAAGTCACAAAATTATAACTCTCTCCGTCGATGATACGGTTATGTCTGTTGCTTCCCACCGAAGCCTACCCTATGATCACATGAGTTTCAGTCATGGTTATGTTTGTTCCTTCCCACCAAAGAGTAAGCGAACAAGCAAACGAAGCTGATTCGATTAGAATGTATGAATGTAAAAAGTCTGACGAAGCAATTTCCTTGGTAATTGATTTCATGACATTTTCTCTGCAAAATAGAATATTCATGGTACCATAACTTGTCAATTTAATAATCCACGGAAGCCTCTGAGCACAAATCGAGTTGGAACCTTATTTATTTAAAAGTATTGAGACATAGCTAGGAAAGAAGGCAGCCTCTAACTAACAAATAAGTTTCCTACAGGTCACAACTCGGTCATGTCGACAGAGGTTCGATCTCAGGCCCTTTCACGACATACAAAGAACTTTAAATTAACAAAAAAACTCAATAATGTTAAGCTCTTACATCAATACTGTATTTGCTGTAGCCACCAGCGTTCTATCGAGGCAGAGGAATTGTGTTTTTTTGGTGGAATTTTAGTAAAATAATTTCAACATTTTTTTAGAAGTATAGTTTAAATTATGTTTTCGAAAGTGGCAATAGATTAGTACCATTAAAAGCTTTTGAGATATTTAAAATCTTGAAATTTAGCAACTTTAATTTGAATTTACAAAAAACCCTACTTAAATTTATCAAAATATTACCAAAATTTCCATGATTTTAAAAGCAAAAAACAATAATTAGATTAAAACCCAGCAACTAAACCCTACCTAACTATATCAAAATATTACCAAAATTTCCATAATTTTGAAAACAAAAAACCTAATTAGATTAAAACCCAGCAACTTCTTTTTTATCAGATATATTTTACAGCTTCAAACATTAATGACAGAGTACCATTACACCTATTATCAGACAAAACAACTGTATCAACACATCACTGATTGAATATTACATAATTAGCTGTTGAATGATAAAACAACTGTATCAACATATCTCTGATTGAATATTTCATGATCGGTTGTCTTTAACAAGCACCCAAAAAAATATCATATTTAGATTTTGAAAAGACTGAATTACTTTTTTTTTTCCATTTTTCCGACGCTCATATTCCTATTCCTGAATCTTGAGGCTTTGTTATAAGCTACTGTTAATGACCAACTGCGAAAACACTAGGAAGATCAAATTGGGATAAGTAATTCTAAAATCACGATTAAATCATAAATCAACATAAAAGGCGCTGAAGAAATTAATACTATCTGCTTAGTAACGAACAGTGGGAGACTGGAGTTCTGGTAACCAAGAAACCATAACACAGTCTCAGAAAACGAAGAGTAATTCAAATTTCTATTCACTTTCATGGAAGATGCAGCTATAAATGATTCCCCAAATGGAAACACATTGAACAGAAACCAAAATCTGGCTAATGGAGATTTGAATGGCACGGTTTCAGTTCGATCATCCACATCCGTAGAACTAAGCAACATATAAGCAACCTAATCAAATTCGTATATTCAGATACATTAATTGAAACTGCAACCAGCACTGCAGCAAACAGTCGGCCCCATTAGATGAAATAGAAAACAATAGTCCAAACTCCAGTTCAGAAATGGAGAACTGAAGCAGTGGTTAGATAAGGTAGGCGAGACGCAGGTCATCTGTTCGATGAAGGCATTATAGCTGCGTAGGAAACATGGATACTGAATTGATAAGTCCTGCACCATCTAGCCCTTGAGGAGATCTTGGACCACTGGTCTTTATGTTATCATGGAGAGACTGGAAATGAATAAACGTATTACGATTATACAGTCGAGGACAATAACTGTCAGGGGTAGAATGGAGGTGGGACACACAGTTCATATTAAGGTCAAGTACTAACTTATAACCTAAGGGCTTGCCCAGTAGCTGCGAGCCCTGGTGGGTTACATGTGCAGAGAAAGTAGGGTTCACGGCTGAATATCCAAACGGGGTTTCGGGGATACCGGTGAATCGCTGCACCATGGCCCTGAAATTCGAAGTGTCGGTCTTCAGTAGCGTCGTCGGCGCTCTCCTGGAAGCCCTGGATCGTTTCCTGCCCTGGGTTGCAGATTTTGGAGTTGCAAAGCTGATTCGAACTGGTTCGGAGGCCATGTCTTCTGTTACTGGCAACATCCCCTGCAGCAACAGCAGTGTAGAGCAACCACCCACCATACCCTGCATCAATGAGACCTTTCCAATGCGAATTCGCCATGGCCGTTTGTCTCCCACGATGGTTTGGAAGCCCTGGATCGTTTCCTGCCCTGGGTTGCAGATTTTGGAGTTGCAAAGCTGATTCGAACTGGTTCGGAGGCCATGTCTTCTGTTACTGGCAACATCCTCTGCAGCAACAGCACTGTAGAGCAACCACCCACCATACCCTGCATCAATGAGACCTTTCCAATGCGAATTCGCCATGGCCGTTTGTCTCCCACGACGGTTTGTCGTCCGCGCGAGGAATATCACTGTGCGTCCGTTTCCTTATTCAGTTTTGGATGAGTGCGATCAACGACCACGATTCATTCAATCGTCTAACACCACAAATCTATGGTCAACAATAAGACACGGGAGCGGCTAGGGTCATTCATTTCAAATGGAAACGCCTTACTGCGTAATTATTCAACACACTTAAATAACTAGTAGATTTATATAAATTAAATGGCCAATGAATTCAAGTTGGCCGCAAGAAACTTATTTAGGATGTAAAGAAATGGCAAGGATGGTTGTTCCCTCAGAACCGGTTGTGTACTGTAAATTTGATTCCAGTCTTATCATGACCTACGGTAAAGGGATAGAAGTTGAAGTTTATAAAAAGCAATGTGCTACTTTCCATTTACAATAAACATAAGCGAATCAGGGATTGCTAATGCCATAATTTTAATTATTCTTTATTTAATTTTAAAAAAGATGTATGATCTGGATCCCTGACACACAATTATGTGTGTGCCGGTTCGCAATATCCACAATTGCGTGTAATCCTTCGATCTATCATGTGTTAAAGATTCCAGGAATCGAAACATGGACTCCATATACTTTTCCCTTCAAGCAATGATGTGGTGCATGGCTGCCTAATACAGTTAATTGTTACTGTATGCAATTGCTTCAGATACCATGCGTTAAGGATTCCAGTAATCTGAACATTGGTCTCATATTTTTCTCTTTCTATAATGATGTGGTTCATGGTTGTTCTGTACATTCAATTGCATTTATGAAATGAAGTCTCTGACCGTCTCAGAACCTAGAGATCTCTAAACCAGATATCTAACAGTATTGCTGAGTGAATAGATCATTGATTTTCACACTAGGAAGGGTTTAAAATGGAAAAATGTTGTAAGATAGTTTTATATTTTATATTTTATTTTAATAGGGGCCAAATGGATTGATTTTTCCACAATGGAAGTTGTGAATAAAAGAAACTATGCGAATTAATAACATTTACAAGTATTTTTTTTTTAATTATCAAATATATACCGTTTTAAATTCCACTAATTTTTAAAACTGTCAAATTAATAAGAAATTTAAATATTTACCTATACTCTCATTCATATATATCCTCATATGTCCACCTCATGGATCTCACTGGAAACGGGTATTTAGACATACTGCAGGTTGGAAACAGTCAGTCTAATGATCCTATCAGGCAATTTCGAGTTCTAAGTTCAAGATAAGTAACGGTGACAGAATTAGAATGATGAACTGTTCTGTAAACATGTAGTCACAATTCAGTATCACCTTGTTATAATTTGTATAACACAGCTTAGCACTTTCACAAAAGGATTATTTGGAACTAATCGGATAAATTGAGAGGGAAGAAAAGATCATGATTTTGGGAATATTTACCGGCCCTTAACAAGCAACTGTGAATAGAATAAATTATAAGGTTCATATATACTTAATATCAAATTGTTATGTGGCATGAATTTTGGAACGTGGAAATGTTGGGAATTAGGTATAAGTTTCCAGAACGACTAGAAGTTTCCCCAAAATTAATTTACAGTAATATTATATAGTATATTAAAAATTAAAAATATTTTTTCAATTTTTATAACTTTTTTAATAATAATCAATTAATATTGATTTCAAAATACTCAAATATTTAAAATTCAATTTAAAATATAAATAATAAATATATAGTTTCTACATATAAATATATTCTCTCGGTTGTCTTTCCTCGAGTCTCTCCTTTTTATATATATAAAATGTCAAATTCATTATCAGTTCTGTGACATGTTTCTCTAGTTATTCTTACCAGAAAAAACAACTCTAAGGTTTAAACATTGACTACCACATACAATATGCTAACATTCATTATCAGTGCTCTGACATGTTTCTCTAGTTATTCTTATGAGAAAAAACAACTCTAATGTTTAAGCATTGACTGCCACATACAATATGCACACACAATCTTCTGCGATATATATACATAAACAACAAAAGAAATACTCCTACTCATCAACTTGACATCCGAGATATCGCCCTTAAGTCGAGGTGCCCCATGCTTCCTTAACCCATCAAGAGATTGCTCTAGTTTTTCAATTAAGGATATGGGTGTTAGAGATGTCTTTGACCTTTCTTCCTGGGAAGGTTTCAACATAGGCTCATGTTTTGTGGGCAATTCAACATATTTCTCTACAGGCTTTGTATTCCCTAACCCTAGGGAACAAAACAGTCTACAAAGCTCCCGTAACTTTCCCAAGCTCCCGCTTCAAGAGCAGTTCGCGTGTAACAAATTAAAATTGTAATTACAATTTATATATTTTGAACTAAATATAGGTATGGTTATATTTTTATTATTTGAATTTTAAAAAATTTAAGTATAAATGTATAATATATATATTATATTTATAATATTAATATATATCTTAAAATAATATTTAAAAAATATATGATAAAAATCACACACATTTTTTAATTGGGAAAAAATTAACTTATAAAAATTATATCTTATTTAAAAGTAGTCCATTTTTAACTAAAAACAGTTAAACTTTGATATAAAAATAGATAAGTAGAGAAGTGAGGATGGAAGATCTCTAATTCTTTTAAAAACTTCATAACATATACTTTATAGACACATGACAATGGAGTATCTCCAATTCTTTTAAAAACTTCATAACATATAATTCATAGACTCTGATACGATGTACTACTTAAACCATATTCTCAAAAATATTGCTAAAACTTAACAAATTAAACTGTAACTTGATCAAATATAAACATTACGAAAAAAATGATCTATAGAAAAACCCATTAGGAATAAAAATACCTATCAATTTATATTCTAACATTACATTTCCATATTATTTTAATTTCACACTATTATTTTATTTTCAATGAATTATACAGTCAATTTCAATGTTTATATCATATTCATCAACATAGAATTAATGTCAGACAATTAGTCAGATAATCTAGCTTTTAATGTCAGACAATTAGTCAGATAATCTAGCTTTTAATGTAAGGTTTTGATCTAAATCAATATTAGAGATTGATATTTATGTAATTCATAAATTTAATTTATCATTTTCTTCATTTTTCATATACATATTATATAAGTACCGTAGTAAGACACCACAGATACTAGAGTTTGACCATACATAGGCCACTCCTCGAAACAGGATAGGAAAACTACCCTGAACGGCTTAGAGCTGAATTCTCTATTATAATAAATCCTAGCTATCATGATTGCTGTGATAAAGAAAATCATATACGAAGAAATTAATCACAAAAATATGGATAAAAATACAAGGAACTGAATGCATGACAATCCGATCAGATATTGGGCATCACAGATCTTGGCATAACTGTAGTGGAATTAATCAAATAACTGCTAATGGTAACCTGCTACATCAAACTAATCAATATCGGTTTCGTTATTTTCTATGAACCTCTTATAACCTCCAACCTTCCGCTTTTCGCTTATTGTCTCCAGCGTTGGTTTCCAAGAACGGCTACTGAACGTGACCAACTGCGCATAATCCGCGTTGCTCTTCTGTATCTCAAAGGGTTGGCAGTGTTCAAATTTCAACACTTCGCAGCCCTTCCCAAGCCCTCTAGCACCTCAGAAAAGTGCTCAAATTTAAATTTCGAGTTTTAGAGGTTTTTAAATTTTTTTAAATAATATTATAAAATTCCCTATGATGGGTTATGATGGGTTATGTGTTCATAGGACATTAAAATTCTAATTATTTAATTGATGTAACACTCTAAAGTCTGCAGGTGGTTCTCGCAACACTCAAGAAAATGCAATGTGATGTAATGTAGGTTGTTTATCTATTCCTAGGCCATCAATCATAATGGCATCACTGATAGAGTTACCAATCATGATATGAGGTTTATGTTCGCATTCGTTGATAACAGAGGTTTCTTTTCACATTCATTGATAGTAGAGGAGAAGTAGTTATGTATTGGTATCCGTGAATAGGGCATATTTTGAAGGTATCGGAGATTTAGAAGAAACAAATGACAAAAGACAAAATTAACGATGACTGAGGTAGATTATTCTGAGCTTGTGGTTTTTCCAATCTCAACGACAACTGCAACACAAGTTTGCAAGGGATTTTTAACTCAGTTTTATTTTTCAACTTTCATTTCCTTGGCCTTTCATTCAGTTCATTGATTTAGGCGAAACCGATTAAAATTATTATGTATAGAATGGTTTTAATTGTCAACTTTCGTTTCCCTGGCCTTTCGTTTAGTTCAATAATTTAGACATAATGGATTAAAATTATTATGTATGGAATGGTTGATTGATCTTTATATAGTCATGTGTAGACTTTGGATTTTTTTCATATCGTCCATCATGTCATCAATGAAGAATTTTTGAACTAAGTCTTTGAGCAAAGTCGACGACTTTTCTCCCTTCTTGAGGAGGAAACGAACGATGAAATTGTTGCAGAATGAGAACCATCAAGGTTACACAATCTCTTAATCTTGCTCATCTCAACTTTGAAAAATCAATCCATTGAAGTATTTCACTTCATGTTTTTTCATATATTCGTTTTTCCAGGGGATTGGAAGGGGAGTTGTGAATCTTCTGAAGCGTTGATAAAGGAAAGCAATTTCATGGTCCCAATCAACAACCTTCAACGAATGAGCAACATCGATAAAGGAAAGCAATTTCATGGTCCCAATCAACGACCTTCAAGGGTATGCAGTTCATCATTT
>APFE031567094.1:256499-277314 GCA_000404065.3 Pinus taeda | reverse complement strand
TTGCCTATTTTCCCATTTGGCTTGCTTATCTTCATCTTTAGGTTTAGCCTCTTGGCCTGAGGCTATTCTATAAAGACCTTTACTTTTAAGTAAATCCTCAATGTAGGACAACCATTAGAAGTAGTTGGTGCTGTCAAGAATAACTTCACATGGACTTTCCATTTTAAAAGAAACTGAAGCTGTAGACGCTGAAATTAAGTGTTCTAATGGAAAGATCTCAAAAAATTAGACCGATTAAAAAAAAACGGCTCTGAAAACGGCTTCTGGATGAAGAAGTTATGGCCTTTTGAAGAAAAGTTGTTGAAGATGTCGACAAAGTATGTGAATGTGCAGAAGTGAATGATAATGTTATAGTTTTTAAAACCCCCCCCCCCTTCCCCCTTTCCAAACTTAATCTAATTAGCTTAAAAAAAAAGATTTTATGTGACCCACTTTTATAAATAAGTGAAAGTCACTTTACAATGGTACTTTATGAGCTACCCACTAAATTGTAACTTAAATAAAAGATAAAGAGACTTTAGAATTATAAATGACTCACTTTTTTATAATGGGTGAGAACACTTTTACCTAAAGTAAATTTAAAACATAGGTTATATGTGCTTTTTGAAAAAGTAACTCAACAAAAAGAAAGACTTGAACCCAAGATCTCTATTCTCATAAAATAACTTTGGACCAAGTGAGCTAGTTTAAAAGGTTAGTAATTTTTGGAAAAGAGGAAGTTTTTTTTACTCATTGAAGCTTGGGAGTGTGTGTTTACTTGAGAAAGCCCTTTTTTTGCCTACAAAACAAAAAACCACACAACCCAAAACGTACATGCAAAAAAACCAAACCTTACGGCTTGAAGTTAGATTTCGTCGGAAACTAAATATATTTTCCTCAATGTTTTTGATTTTCCGTGATCACACTAAGGCGCGACGGAAAAGAGCATACGCATGAGAAAATCCTTCCTTTCTGTTTCTGATTTGCTCAGATCACACAAAGTCGCGGGGGCAAAGAGCATACGCAGAAATGAAAGGTATGGATCTGGTAATAAAAAACAGAGAGATAAATAAACTGAAATAAACAGAGAGATAAATAACTAAAACTACAAATAAAGACTGTATACCTCAAGATCTTAAAAATGACGTAGCTAGGGCTACCAGAAACCCAGTGTTTTGAGATTCGGCCAGTTCGGAACCGACTCGACCGAGTTGGTTCGAGTCAAGGCCTCACCGGGTCGACTCGGCCAGTGAATTGGTTTGGCCGGCCGGGTTGGATGATAGTGGCCCGTGAACTAAAAAACAATGATTTTATTTTTTATTTTTTTGCTTTTGGGAGATTCCAAAGTTTTCACTATGATATTTTAAAGCTTTTTGTCCTTAAATAAGTTTATCTTTCTTGATCTTGAGAGGTTTGTTTAGGTTGTATCACATATGTAGTAGAGATTACTTAAGGGATAGTTTCATTCTTCTTCAAAACCTTCCAACAGGTTCTTTGCCCCTTTCTTAAAGCAAACCTAACTTTGTGGCCCCAACCTTGGCCCTGCAAAGATGAGCATCGAGTCTTGAGTTGATTCCACATGATGCTACACCCCTTGATGAGCCTCCAAATGCTAAAACACTAAACTTAAAAGCTTGGATGTTGGACTATTTGATGATATGCCCAAATGGACTGAAGATGCCGCTTGGCTCGCCTTGACTTTGTTTTGGTGGATGGTGTCTTCTTCCAAAGCACAGATGAGGATGGTTATCATTGAGATGACTTAGGAGGGCTAGCACATCCCTCTTTGATGCCAATGCTTACCCTTAGGGTTGCCATGTCACTCACATGCTTGAAAAGGGTGACATAGGGTCTCTCCTAGATGACATTATGGTGGAGGATGCACCTTTTGAAGATGTGCACGTGCACTTTGGGACTTTCTTGGAGTGAGGAACATTCTTGGACCCTTGTATTAGTATCCAACTTCCTTGATGACTTACAATCTATTTTGGAGGATAATGCCATTTCTAGCCTCCTTGGTTATGTGTTTTTGTTTTGATCTTTATATCATCATCATGTATGTATTGGACAGTGCATTGGGTGCCATTTTGATATAATGGATATATTCATGAGCCTACTTTGATCATATGTTGTCTTCTATCTATATTCTAATGTTGTGTGTTTGGAAACATGAATGAAAATCTTTAAAATTATGTTTTGTTTGTTTGTTTGTTTTTTATTTTTTTGATATAAAAAATAAATATTACAACGACTGAGTCATTGAAATCAAGCCGACTGAGTCGATACTGAGTCAAAGACGGAGTCGGAGTTGGAGTCGACCCTCGGCCTAGTCGGAGTTTTAAAACGTTGCGGAAACCTTTTCGCATGAAACGAAAGGGGTTCCTCATTGGAACAGATGCTCCTAACACAATAGAGCAGTCCTCTTGGCCCGAAAGCAGTCAGAAACAACAGATTTAGGAAACGACAGTCGGATGCAGTTGTGCCGGCTTTGGATTTGAATCACCAATGGATGCTGCCCTCAAATAGCTCTGATACCATGTATGAATTTACATGGTAAGTTCCTCATATAGAACACCAAAGGACATCGCTCACAAACAGATCACAGATCAGTACACCAATATTCTTGACGTGGTTAAAACCCTCAAAGAGGGAAACAGTCCACGGCCTGAGCCAACGCGGCTACTTCAGACAATTTATTACTGTAAAAGATTTTATTTTAATAAGTTTCTCTCATGAATGATCACCTTACAAATGACCCTCCATGCTCTTTAAATAGAGATCATGGACCAATCGGGTGTTAAGCCACTTCATGTCTATAACATATTGTGACAGTCGGATTGTAAGTTACAAAAATTACATAATAAAGAAACACACTTTACCTAACTATAGACTAGACCAAATTATATTTAACTATTTCCTATGTCGGAATATCCTAACAACATATAGACCCAGAATGAACACATTCCCCTGACCCAATTTCCAGTTGTGGAAGCAAAAGCAAAAGAACAGAAACCTAGTACAGATCAGAGATACTGAGCTATAATAACTGATAACCACTAGGATTCTTAAGAGTGTGAGATGAAATGTCCCCTCTCCCGACCAAGCAATCCAAAGAGCAAAGAACCTCTTACCAGAGTATCCAGCAGTCTGAGAATTCTCCAACAAGCACAAAAGGTCCCTTTCCATTCCATAATCCCATCCTGTTTGCAGAGATAAAATATTGTGAGTTCTAAAAGCCGGACAACAGTTTTGAATTTCAAATAGCTAGGATGGGATTGCATCCTTGCAAATCCTCTCCCGGGGTGATATGAGTAATGCTTGAGATGTGGCTGCATATGAGATTTATTATGGATATAACATGTCATAATACCTGAATGAAACTAACCTTAGGGGATGTTGCAATATGTTTGCCCCCCCATTTTTTTACCAATACTGCTTGTTTAAGTGTTGATGCCTTGTTTGCAAATGAGTCAGCTTCTGAGTTTAGATCCCCTAGAACTTGGAGATATGAGATCTTGAGTTGTTTCCTGACCTCCTTGTTAATACGTTCAATGATCAACGTGAACTTACTGTCTGTTGGAACCATTTTTCGAGCCATGGTTTTGACAGTTACACTTAGGTATCCTAGAGTATGTTGGCTTCTTTGGCAAGGAGGAGGCCCTGCAAAAGAGCATAGGTAACTGTTTGATTTTTTGTGACTTGTCCTAGACCCAGGCATAGGTTGTTTCTGTCTGTTCCTTGGGACCGTAGATGATTCCCTCTGCAATTGCCACCCTGGCCCCAGATATACATTCAAGGTACCTGTTTATGTATTTTTTGATTCCCTCCACCGAAAGATGGTCATTTGGATTCATTTCTGTTCATTTATGCACTTTTAGCTCTCAGATGACCAGGCAGGAAAAATGTTCCAAAATTTTCTTTCTCAGTACAGCTGAAAACTTTAACAACAGTGAACATGCATTCTCTCAGTTTTTTCTTGACACCAGAGCAGAAGGCTTAGTAGGAATTAGTGTAAGTAAATAATAAATATATTCAATTCTTGTTGCCATATTTTGGTTATCAGTTCATGCAATATGGCTATTTTAGCATTTGACGAGTTTTACAAGCTGGGAGAAGACAGGTAAAAAATATGGATTTTTGGGATTTCATTTATTATAACAAGCTGTTTTCTAAAGGGGGAGGTTTTACATCAGATTCTGAAAATGCTATAATACTATTTCTTTTGTCTTTTCAAAACATGAAAAAGTTGGTTTATTTTATTTTTTATTTTAAAGATATATGCCATAATCTATCAGTTAGGTGCAGGTAGTAGAAATTTAGAAATAGGCATTGAATTGATTTTACTGAATGAGAATTTAACATGAAGCCTTGTGTACTTACTACTTACAGAAGCGTTCAAAAAGATTTTTAGAAATTCAGAAGTTGCGAGTGAAGAAGGAGGAATATGATCCTATAACTGCAATTAGTTTGCTCAAGCAAACTTCAAGCACAAAATTTGTAGAGACAGCAGAAGCTCATTTCCGTCTCAACATTGATCCCAAATACAATGACCAGCAATTAAGAGCAACGGTGAGTTTGAGCTTTAAAATTTTGATAGACCAAGACTGAGTTTTTCTATTTTATAAATAGCAGAATGTGCCATGCTTGGTACTTGGAAGAATGATGTTCTTAAGACTGTATAGTGTCATGCATGGTATGGGTAGAAATGAGAACCCAAACTCTCAAAGCACTTGACATGCATAGATGCTTATTTATAAGTATAATGTTGATACTTGGCAAAGTATTTTTGCTTTCTATGTTGTGTTTTTTCTTTTAGCGGTGGAATTAGACGATTCAAACAATGCAGCAATGGCTCTTTAACTATATTTGTGTACATTCAGATTGGACAATGGCTGTTTATCTCTATTGTGTGTACATTCAGATTGAACAATGGTTGTACTGAGGATAAAGGATAAAATTTTCGTACTCTTCCATGGAGAAATCCCAATGGGTTATGAACTGGCATATAAATAAATTTGTGTTTTCCAGTGAGCATTTCTCAGAAACTTAGTTTGTGCTGAGTCTGGAATTTGAGTCTAAGCTTTGTGCCTAAATTACAGTTTCAGGATTGAGTTTGACACTGCATGATAATGCTAAACATGGTAATGTGGACAAAGTAGTTTTTAATACGAACTTCTGTGTCATTGCCTACTTTAGAAAGGCTCAGTGTGTGAGTGAAAAAATCCTATTTTTATATGCAGAGGTTTTAACCATTCTGATAATGTTTGCAACAATTTCAGAACTCAAACATTTCAAGCAGTGTTGCAAACATCCTGATTTTATCGTGAAAAATTGCAAAATCATGATTTTTTGCCCTAGCTGATTTTATGGGCTGAAAAAATTGGCCATTTTAAAACCGTGCAAAAAAATTCACGATTTTATCATAAACTGTGCAAAAAATTGTGATTTGATGGAAAAATCACGATTTAAATGATTTTTTTTGACTTTTTAAATTTTGTATTTTTTTTTTTTTTTTATAATTTTGCTGATGTTTGCCAACTTTTATGAATATTTTCCTGATTTTTTGGTTTTCCGGACCCTTGCCAATTCTATCCCAATGCCGATATTTGCAACATTGGATTGAAGACTGAGTTTGAGTTGTATTCTCTAGCAGTTGTGATTTTTCTCCAGTGAATATAGAAGTTCCTCATGAATACGTTGTTTATGGAAAACACTTCTTTGACAAATTATCTTCTTTAGGCGATTTGTCTTTTTTCATTTGTTAGTTTGGTAAAGCCTTATCCCTGTGAATCTGTCTGTGTGCAAATTGGTGTGGGATGGTCTGCATTATTTTAAGGCAATCAAGTGTGGTCGTTTCAGGTGATTTTACCTAAAGGAACGGGTCAGACTGTTAGGGTTGCTGTTCTTGCACAAGGTATGTTTTCTTCATGTTTTAGTCCTGTATAGATTGGAATCTTTGGGTCGAAGATAAAAGAAAAATGGGACTAGTATTTATCTTTGCAATATTAGAGGATGCATTGGTGAACCAGTCAAAATTATGATAAGAAACAAATGTTACATTTCCATCTTTGCAGCCTGTGCAGAGAACCTTTAAGTTGTAAGAATATAGAGGTATCTTCCTTCAATATTTCTGATGATTTGTCAAAATTATGATAAGAAACAAATGTTACATTTCCATCTTTGTAACCTGTGCATAGAACCTTTAAGTTGTAAGAATTTAGAGGTATTTTCCTTTAAGGCTGATGTTTTGTTTTCATTTTCACTTCAATATCTTTAGTTTCAATGCTTTTTACCCAAGGCTGGTTATTAAATTTTAAAGGATTAATGCTCTATATGAATGACCATGTCTCTGAAAATTCTTATTCCTTGAATTTGGCTCTCTCATATTGAGGATGTTAGTTTGTTAATTTTAGGCAACAATGGTATGTTCTATGCTTTAGAGCAATTTTACTTCAATTTTTTTATTAGCGCAGTATCAATATTTAGTTTAGCAATCACATCAACATGATAGTAAAATGCAGATAGAACACAAACATAAACAGTAGAAGACAAGCAAAGACAAGACAAGAGGACACAAGATGTGGCATCGGCCAGGGACAAAACCCAATGTGGGGAAACCTTTGATCAAATCTTCCTTTAGTCTTCAATAGTTCAGTAGAGAGAGATAGTACAATTTACAAATCTGATAATTTATAACAGCAGTAAAAGAGCCCTAACTGGAAAAGTCAACGTTGGTCAACAGTCAACCTTTAGCTTTGATTTCTGTGCCCAGAAATGCGGCCTGCTCACAAAAACACAGTCAAAGGAGGTCAACACATGCTGGTCAACGCTTGGTCAAACTGTCCAGAAATTCGGTCCCCTGAAATTTCAGCCTCCTGAAATTTCGGTGTCCTGAAATTTCAGACGTGTGGAGAGAGAGAGGCCCATAAATCCGTACCCAATCAGTGAGGAGAGAGAGAGAGAAGTGTGAAGATGAGTGTGTCCAAATGAGGCTAAGTCACCTTCTATTTGTATACAACGTTGAGGATGAATAGACGTCACTGTTGGGCTTCTGAGCCTACATAAGTTTGCTGGCCGACCTTGACAATTTGACCATAATAAAAATAAATTCATGACTTCATTTGTACATGTTAGAATCGGATGTTCTTTAGATCAATCCTACAGTCTTGGAGAGAGAAATTCAAGAAAAATATCAGTTGTCATAAATAAGATGAACCATGTAGAGTTTGGCCCTAGTTGCCAATTTTAACCCTCCCTCTCAACCAGGGAGAACTCCATATGCTAATCCATCTGCCAATTTATACTATCTTTGCCATCGATGCACAACTCTGCACCGCTGAACTAGGAAGAAGAAGAAGTGATCGAGAATGTATCATACCATTCTCTATTGATCCGAAGTCAGTCCCAATCAAAGGAGAGTGTGTCATACCACTCTTACTGACCCGAAGTCAATTCCAATCAAAAGAGAGTGTCTCATTATTCATACCACTCTTCTTGACCCGAAGTCAGTTCTAATCAAAAGAGAGTATCTCATACCACTCTTATTGACCCAAAGCTAGTTCCAATTCATCCTAGATCAATATCGGTCATCCTAGGATAGGGAGTACGGTAATACATGATGCGTCCATTGGTAGTACTATGGTCCCTATCCTCATTTCCCTACTCATTGGCTAGATGAGAGGTACTTCCTAGACTGCATGGGTAGGATGTCTCAGCAGGAGAAGGATGAACCACTCATCCTGCCTACATGTTGCCAAGGTTTATCGCAGGGGAAGGCTGAACCACTCACCCTGTACACAACAAACCACTAGGGGAAGGTTGAACCACTCATCCTATGGTTGCCTATCGCTCTAAGAAGTACCCCAAGCCCCCCGGAGCTCTCAGAGCTCAATGTCCATCTCATACAGGACCCTCATAAGAGGGTCTCTCCACGACTCCAAGTCGTTCTTGGAAGGCCAAGAACTTGACCTTCCCTAGGGGCTTTGTTAGAATATCGATGACCTGTTGATCAGTCCCAATGTGATGGAGCCTTGTTGCTCCTTGTTGTACCATATCCTAGATAAAGTGGTACCTGATATCTATATGCTTGGATTGATCATGAAACACGAGATTGTCTGATAATCAGATCCCACTTTGGTTGTCATAGAGGATCACGGTGGTATCCAATACATGTCCAAATAACTCACTGAAGAGCTTCTTCAACCAGACAACTTCATAGGAGGCCATACTAGCAGTTATGTATTCGGCCTTGGCGGTGCTCAAGGCAACTGATTTGTACTTCCTACTCATCTAGGATATCGAAGCAAAACCCAAAGAAAAACAACATCCAGAAGTGCTCTTGCGATCCACCACACTGCCATCCCAATCAACATCAGAACAACCATGCAGCCTCACATCTTTGGCAGGGTATCTTAGTCCATGAGTGATTGTGCCCTAAAGATATCTCAGAAGATTCTTGGCATCAATCCAATGTATATGATGAGGCTTGTTGTCCCCCAGATTGTCACGACAACGCTCAAACCGGGGGTTGTCACCTTGATCCTTGATCTCTCTGTTTAAGCCGTCTCCCGCGGCTAAGGGGGGTAGACCCTATGGGACAATGGATGACCAACTGTGAACCAGTTGGGTTGGGAGACACAAGGGGAAACAAGCACTTAATTGATTTTATAAGTTAATGTGCCAGTGCCTTATGGAGTTAATGATTGAATAATTGTTTATCAAATACTGCAAAAATATGTACTCATTAACAATCATTTACCATCAAATAACCCAAACAAAGATTAATTTTACCAAATGTGAGATAATTGATAAATGCACAATGGCTTAACAATATTCTAGCGATTAAAATTCGAAAGATTAAATGCTTTAGATAACCACGTAATTTTAAATGCTAATCAGTTATCAATTTCATATAGCTAATTTTCAAATGAACATTTAAGCATGTTTAACCATATAAAAAATGATAAATATTAATCCCACATCAAAATTTTAGCCTCAGCAGAAAAAATATATCACAAACACGACAAATCCTTGAGCCAAGACTGAATTTGGCAAAATATTTCCAAATTTTTTTGTATTTTTATATTTTCAAATAAAACAAAACGAAGCTAAGCAAAAACTAAACTCTAAATAAATGAAATTTAAATCTAAATAGAAATCTAAACTATAGAAAAAAATAAAATGTCTAAAGATTACTTTTTTATGTTTTGAGGATTTTTTATTTTATTTTTTAATTTATATTATATTATATATATATATATATATATATATATATATATATATATATTATTTTTTTTTATTATTTAAATCTATTTTTAAACAAAATTAAATATAATTAAAGAAATCTAAGACTAAACAAAAAAAATTTAAAATAAATGTGAAACTTAACTCTAATTTATAGGAATTTTTTTTTGTTTTTGTTTTTTTAATTTTTTAAAACATTTTCTAGCTAAAATTGAAATGAAACTAAACTAAAGCGTGACTTTTAAAAAAAGAATTCAAACAAACTAATGTCTAACTCTTAAATCTCACTAAAAAGAACTCATATCTAAATTTAAATTAAACAAAACCTATCCTAATAGTATTCAATGCATATTAGAAAACCCCAATTCTTACCAACGTTGTAAACATTTCAATGTCTTCTACGTAATGGGTGGACATGTGCAGGTCTGCGAAGGTTTAGACGGGAAGAGCAGGACGAAAAAAGAATGTATTGCAGGTGAGGAGCAAAACGCAGGTGGATTGGCTGCGCGTGGGAGGAAGGCAATGCCTGCGTGGAGAAGTGAACACGCAGATGGCTGGAAATGGACGCAGCGTGGAGAGGTGAACACGTAGGTGGCTAGAGTGATTGCGTGAGGGTGCTGCTGGCCTGGATGCTGTAGGTTTGGATAGAATCAAGGGCTTTAAATGTTGCTTGCAGGTGCGGGGATTGTGTGAGAGATGGCGAGAGAACGCAACAACAACGATGGGAAGAGCGAGAATGTGACTGCATGGATGGGAGAAGAGGACAAAAACAATGAGGGAATGGCTGCAGATGGAGTCGGGGATGAGAACTGCAATGAAATCAGGAAATGACAAAGGGACAGAGTTGCGGCAGAGGGGAAAGACAGCTGCTGCATGGAGTGAGAATGGCAGAGAAGAGGGGATAAGCCTAGTGAGAAAGGAGAAATGCGTGGAAATTTCAATTTTTTTTTTTTTGTTTTCTGTTGTGCACAGGTGCAGTTCTGCGTGGGAAGCTGGATGGATACACAAAAATCCAGAGAAAGCCAGGGTAGCACGAATGGATTTGACAACAACGTATAAAGAAAGGTAATGGCAGATGGAAGGGGAGCTTGAAATCTGTAGATCGATGGAGGAATGAGGGCCGCAGCAAAAATGGTGGCTCAGAACCTGCTAAAATCACTTGAAATCTAAAAAAAAAATCTCCCTTTTAAAATCTGCACCTGTAACTTGCAAAACCCGAAAAACCAGAGGCAAAATATGCAAGGAGATAACTCAAAATTTAACTAAATAATTACAGTATTCACAGATTTTAGACTCTTAAACAGCCAAATTTGTCAATAATCCACAGTAATATTCTTAGAATTACAGATTTACTATGAGATATGTTAGAAAAACTCTCATGCATTCACAAGATAAACTTAAATGATAAACCCCAGATTGAAACTGGCTAGGCTCTACAAGAGAATGTTTTTCAGGGGTTGGCTGGTTCAGCTAAGAACTTCCCCAAACGACTGTTGATCTTCACAATATAGATTTCCTGCACAGCTCACTTCAACTATCAATAAAGAGGGAAAAAACAATACTAAATCCCAAATCCAATGGAGATACCTGCCATTATTTTCAGAAAGTTTATTACCATTCAAACCCTAGTGAGTGAACAAGATACCTGTGTTCAACATCACCCTACATCAAGCTATTACCAATGGATGAAAATAGAATTATGCAGAAAATGAAACATCTTACAACATTTTAGGAGAGTAACACTAGCAAGATTTTAACCCCAAAGTCTTTCTTTATTGCACAAGAAAAAGTTTACAAGAGAGCTTTCTTCTGCACAAGACTCACAGATCGAATGAGCTCAAATGACCCCTAGCACCCTATTTAAAGGAAAAAATCCCAACGACTAGTTCGAGTGATCCATGTCAAACTAATCTCGACCGTCGATGAGGATCAAGATTTCTTTTAATCTCATCCGTCGAATTTTTAAATGCATTTAAATATATTAAAAAAATTAAAATTACCATTTATTACTCAAAAATTTGACTTATTTTTATTTTATTATTTATTTATTTTAAATTTTTATATTTATTTTTAATTTTATTTTAATTTTTAAATTTTTATTATTATTTTTATTATTGATTTTTAGTTTTTTTAATTCTTTATTTTTGGATCCGACCCTAGCTTTGGAAAAGTCACCTAGACTAGGGACTTAGACTATGAGGGGATTAAGACATTTTCAAACCCTCAAGACACTTTACATCATGACTTTTACAATTTTACATCTCAAGGGGGAAAACCCATTTGACATAGACCCTCATAGACCACCCAGTTCTGCGACCAAATATAATCTAGTAGATCAACACACTAGGATTCCCCTAAGATTCTAATGACAATTCATTCCAGCTTTGGCGTTAGGCTGAAGGAAAACTCTGCCGATCATGGATCGGTGAGACAAAAAACCTTCTGGAACGTAGATTATCACTAGAAAAATAGGTCCACCTAGGCAATTTACATACAAGACTTAGATATGCTAAGATTGTTTACAATTTACACATGCAGACTGGGTTTACAATATAATATGATCAGGTCAATGATGACTATCGAATGGCACGGACATGTCGATTAAGCGCTAACCCTTTTGCGAAAAGGGGATGTACTGCTATGGGTAGTTGACACGTAGTGGTCAACAAGGCTCAACCATATATTGGCTCAATGTGTTAACTGCAAAACATATGTCTAGACAGGAGTTCACCAAGAACATCAGTGCTCCTATGGGTTGACGATAATCAGAAGCATTTCCCAATTCAAGTCCAACAACACTACCTCATAACTTCTGAAAGTTAAGTGCCATCGGAGTAGCCACATGGTTGCAGTCCACCATCCCAAATCTTTCTAATATCTTCACAACATATTTTCTTTGAGAGAGGAAAATTTCACCTGGCTTTTGCCAGACCGCCAACCCTAGGAAATAGTGCGTCGGCCCTAGGTCCTTCATCTCAAATTCAAAAGCCAAGTCCCTCTTACATTTTTGAATGAGAGGGTCTGCACTTCGATCAGCTCCATGCTTGATTTTGTAGTGCCACTTAGAGGTGACAACCAATTTGCCCTGGGGTCTAGGGACCACATCCTAGATATCATTCTTCATAATTGACTCGTATTCTTCATTCATAGCATCCTTCCATATTTGATGCTTCACGACTTCTTCGAATGATGAAGGCTCATTTTGAATGATAGTGCTCATGGTGGTCAAATATCCTTGATACCTGTTCGATTTCTTGCTTTCACGGAAAGCCCCCCTTGGTGCAATGTGTCTCCCGACATCCTCGAGAGTCTCCCTAAGCCATGAGGGTCTCCTCTTGGGGGAGGAAGGCTCATGAGGGAGTGGATCAATAAGATCCACAGGTTCATCAACATCAAACATCGTTTCGTCCTCTTTTTCATCCTGATTTCTTGTGTCAGCTTCTTTGTCCTTCTTTAGGATAGGAAGGTTGTTGTTCTTCCTGAGGGCCATATCTTTGCCAGACCACCACCACGCGCTCTCTAACTTGGCACCGAAAGTAGTGCATCCTATCCAAGGTGACCACCAACCCAACATGCTCCTCCCTTCGGATCCTTTTAGCCGACTCCACCCAATCCAACAAAGTTTGAATTAGCTTGCGGAAATTCTCTAGACAACAGTGTTGAATTACTCGTGGGCTAGGAGTCGAACGTTTGCCAGACCCCCTGCTGACCTTACCACCACACCGCACACCACCACGTCGCTAAGGTTGCTGAGACCGACCTCCACGACAGGTCGCTTGCTCGCTACTGCAACAGCCACCACGTGCTCCAACACCAATCTGCCGAGAGCGACCGACAGTCTTGCCACCCCGACGCATCCCAACTGCCACCATTCCCAGCTCCACATATTGAATTGGCCTGTCTTGGTTCCCGTGCCCCGCTGAGCTTGGCTTGGCAGGGAGGGAGGAACGCCCACGCCAAGGGGAAGGCTACATGTTGAACAAACCAGCAACACTACTACCTGTACCCGGCTCAAGAGTGCCGGAGCTACCGACAACCTTCAGGGCCCGACCCATTGTACAGTGTAAATCGCCAAGATTGCCTCACCCAGAGCCTAGGCCTCTCGTCACCCAAACTACTCCACAGACAACCACATGCAACAACTCGGCTACTGCCACTCCACCAATTGTGCACTCCAAGTTTCCGACCCTTTAGAGTGCCGAGAGCTTGAGAAAATAGAGATAGAAGGGATGGGTTAATCTCACCCCTGGCTGAAGCTCCTCAAGGGGCCTTTCACAGACCACACCAGTGTACCTCCACAGTAACCTTCAAGGAGGCAATTCCACTATCTCCACAACACACAAGAAAACACCCACTGAGACAGAAGGCACACCAATTCTCGGTCCAAATGCCTGAGACAGAGCATTCCACGCGCAACCAGCACCACCCCCAACAACACCACCAACTATACCACCTCCAGCAGCTTCAAATGGACCAACAACTCGCACCTTCTAAATTCCAATGTAACCAGAAATACCAACTTACCCAAACCACCTTAGGCTACACTGTGCATGTGTAGAAAAGCACGGGGTGCCACCTTTGGAGAAGAACAATGATAAATTTACACTACCAAGAGTTGGAGGGGAAGCTCGATAGCACCACCTTGCTCCGAAAATCCACCACCGTTGCTTCCGTTTGCTCGCAGAATACCAACTGAGAGCACAACACTGAACTGAAATGCCAACACAAAAACCATAGCAATTAGCCATCCCTCTCCTTAGATCTTTGCTGGCCACATTCGCCAAGACATTAAGATGTTTCACATTAGTGCCTTTACACCCCCAGTACGCTGGTTCAGACGAGAGGACAGGGAGGCCAATCCTCCACCTGCACGATAGTTATTTGCAGTCATGAGACTCGGTTTGCCACATGCTCCTGGATTCTCACCCCCATCGGGGAATTAACATGACCAATTGGGGAGGCTGCGTGGTTGGAACCAGGCCTCACTCCACTAAGGGCCAGATTTCATTAAAATTATCAGGTCAATTTGATCAGCAACCGAGTTTGTGGGAGCAAGGGATCAAATTCCTGGAAGTGTTCTGTCAGCAAAGACCAACCTGTCCTCTACTAAGATAGTCGCTCAGTGGGAATATGTTATTAGTGCACAGGCCATACGAGGAACGGAGCAATGTCATAGAGCTGACGTCTGAGCAGCCCGCGATACTTGTGCATGGATTACTGTGCAGTTGACCTAACGCACCTGTACGAAAAGGCAAGAGTATGTTTTTATTATAGAGCCAATAAAGGTGCGCGCACTCCAAACAACAGTCAAGAAAAGGGAAAAGAAACTGATCTGAGCAAAATCATTGTGATTATCGGGCATATATTTGTAATCTCCATCAGTCTGAATGCTATGATGGTGCTGAGCTAGGCGGAAGTTGCATTCAGAATTGACCGGATTAGTTGGAAGTTAATTTATATATCCAAATCGCTCTCCTTAGAGGCTAAAAGCATTCCTTGCTGGGGCAGAGTGCAATAATCATTTAGAGGCCGATAGCTAGTTCGGAGTGGAGGTGGATTTCAAATTCAAATGGCTGAATTCTATTCCTGTGGGTTAAGTTCAGAATTGTGGAGGGCCGAGGATCACATTCCTTGAGAAGGCTGAGTCCTGTGTATTGTTTGGGTCAAGTGCAAGATGAATCCCTTTCCAAAGAGGTCAAATTACTACTCTCTCCGGTGGACAATTTAGCCAGCCTGAGATCCAATACTTGTTCAGAATCTGGAGCAGACTTGGTGGTCAATTTGCAAGTTCCTGATCATCAGTCAAGGGAGGCATATTTATATTATTTTTCCAGAGATCACTTGCAGAATGGAAGGGCCGAGTTTGGCATTCGAGATTGATCTTACTGTGGATGCTGAGAGTCCTTCACCTTACAAACCAGAAATATAATTATTTTGGTGAGTCGAGTAGGTTGCTACAGGATGGTTAATTCTGGGCTATACAGAGGCTGAATTCGTCAGCTAGTTTGGCGCTGTGTTGCTTGCAGCAGAGGTGCCCAAAAATTTCAATCATATTGCAGAAGCAGAAATTGGTTCCCTTTCTCAAGGACGAGTCTAATTCTATTAGTTGGCTGAGTGGCCATACTTCTGTTTGCTGAGTTTATTGTGTTATACTTTCTGAGGTTCCGTTGGATATGGAGAAGGGGTCGAGGTCTTGGTTGTAGCTTACTCAGGTCACTGAAATCTAATGCTGGAGCAGATCTTGCTTGAACACTTTTTTACCAGGTTTTTATGTCCACTATGTTTTATTCTCATGAAATGACTGTATATTCCTAGAGGTCTGTGATGTAATTCCTGAAATCATGTCTCAGTGAGAAGTGGTGGTTAGTATCAGTAAAATTAATATATGCGCCAAATCGTGGTTTTGAAGTCTTCTTAAGAGTTAATGTCCTTTCTCTGAATGCATACTTGAGTCAAAGATTAAAGGAAAACACCTGCAACAGTTGCACGTGAGGTATTTGACTAAACTATTGACTGAGAAAAATAACCACTAGTTCAGAAGTATAGTGAAATTAGGGAAAATTACTAATGAAGTTTATCAGTACTTTGCCATATTTCTGAGTTATTCTAGTTAGAGATTGGGTTTTCCATATATGCCACCGAATGTTTGTATTTAGCACCAAATGTTGGCAGGCTCTATGTATTGATGTCAAAGCCATTGCTGAGTTGAGTCACAGTCTTGATTGAATCAAGCATTGCTGAGTTGTTTATGGTCATGAGCTGCCATTATCATTGCATGGCCTTGTATGTTGAGTTGAAAAGTTTGTCAGTCAAGACATGCATAAAACAGTTTGATCTACTTGTCATTCTTCAGCTTAAACATGGATCAAACCTTCATAAACTCTCTTAATAAACTAGCAACAACAATCAATAGATCCTTTTCCAAGGAAATACTTACTATGCTACAACAATAGCAACCACAAAAAGAACATGAGATGGGATACAAAATTCTTGCACTTGGGACAAATTTTGAGATTCATGGGGTTTGTAGTAAAAATCCTTCTCAAATTGGAAGAACTTGCTTCACTACTCTTGCTAAAATTGGCAACTAAGGCCAAATTCCGCCTTAGGACAACTCATATGATGGAGATGATTATTGCATTGGATTCCTCTTGAAAGATTCCTCTTTTCGAGAGGTCCAATTTTGATATAAAGATCATCTCATCTTGAGAAGCAGAAATGGAATTTTGAATTTATTCTCTCTCATGCACAAATTGTCAAGGTTGACCTCAGTGAAATGTAGGCTCAAGAAGCCCAATGGATGTGTCTCTTCACCCTCAACAAATTGAATAGATAGGAGTGACCTCTCTCCTCATTTGGACATCACTCATCACATCATACATCTCTCTCTCCTCTCTTGATTGGTTCATAGTACTTATACCTTGGGGACAAGCTCTCTCTTCTTCGCATGTGTGGCAGGAGGCCGAATATTTCAGGGACAAAACAGGCCGAAATCTCAGAGAATCAGACTTGCGTTGACCAAGCCTCATTTGACCAAGTTTGACTACGATCTTCAAGGCAAAATTCTGATTTCTCTAGGCCAAGTTGCTAGGCACAAATTCCAAGGTGTTTTGGGCAGGTTGACTTCAGCTTGACTTCAGATTTGACCGCAGAAATTACAACAGTTTTTCTCTCTCCTTTGACTAGGTTTGACCAAACTGTTTTGCGCTGAATTTGACTCTCTTGGAAGGCCGAATTGAACTGCTGTTGACCAAGCTGCTTGGAGGACGTTTTGGTGCTGATTTGACTAGTGTTGACTTTCTGGTTAGGGCTGCAGTTGACTGCTGATTTTGACAGGGCTTTTTTGACTATGTATTGGGCAAGTAAATTTGATCTATGTACTCTCTCTCTCTCTGCTGAACTATTGAATAATAATAAGAAGATTTGATCAAAGAGTTTTCTCCACGTTGGGGTTTTTACATGGCATCCGCCAAGTCTTGTGTCCTCTTGTCTTGGCTTGTCTTCTGCAAATGTTTTTATGTTTTATCCACATTTACTATCAATGTGTTTAAGTTAATGTGATTGCTAATATTGGAAATTGTTATTGGGTTGATAAGGAACATTGAAGTAAATTTGCTAAAGCATAGAACATACCATTGTTATCTAAAATTAACATGGTATTGGAGCTCAGGTGAAGACAAAGCCCAAAGAAAAGTGAGGAAAAACAATCACTAAGGGAAGCTGTTGGACAAGAACTTGGAACTAGTCCCAATGACGATTACATCTTACTTCAAATCCAAGGAAAAGCTTAAGGTCAAATATGACTATCATGCATGGAAGATGTCTATAGATTTGACATTGGAAGAAAATGATGCCATGGACTATGTCAAAGGAAGAGTAGTGGAGCCTTCTTCAAATGCATTTGCAACTACAAAAACAAAATACAAGAAAGGTGAGGTTAAAGCTAAGAAAATTATTGTTGATTCTATTCACAAGCCTTTTGTTGCCTATATTTCTGATTTGGAAACATCTAAGGAGATGTATGACAAGCTGGTTGGGATGTTTAAAGTAAATAATGCAAATTAATTCTTCTTTCTCAAGAACAAGTTGAAAGACATCAAGATGGATAGAGGAGAATCCATCCAATCCTACTTCATGAGGATTACCGAGATTAAGAATGATCTCCTATCTATTGGAGAAATCATTGGTGACAGGGAGCTTAGTCTTATTGCACTTGGAGGCCTTACAAGAAAATGGGATGTGTTCAATACTACCATCCTCAAAAATGACAAGATTCTGGGATTTGATGAATTATTGGCCAGATACACTCAAGAAGAAATAAGGATGATGGAAAGAGACAAGCCCTCAAATAGAAACAATCTTACTGCCTTCTTCGCTCAGCCTTCTTCACTCATGCTAAGAGGAAGAACAATGTCGGTTCAAGAAGACAAGGTCAAGGGTTCAAGCCGGGATTCAAAGAAGGAAGAAAATGAAGATGCTTCAATTGCAATAGGTTTGGACATTTTGATAGAGTGTCCTCACAAGAAGGATACCCCAAGAGATGATGCCAACCATAACAACAACTACAAAGGCAATGGTAATCAAAGGAACAACAGGTTCAACAACAAAGGAAAGAGGAATGCTTCCGCTGCTCGAAATGGAAATTGTCGTCCTCCCAAGAAGTCGAAAAACTCCAGGTATGAAGAAGTTAATGTTGTAGAAAAAAAAAGAATTTTATCCCTCACCACAACCTCTCCTCCGGATACATTAGATCATTGGTTGATTGATAGTGGTGCCTCAGGGCACTTCACTGGGTACAAAGAGGCTCTCTCAAATTTGACTGAAAAGAAGACGAATATGGAGATTATACTTGGGGATAATGCCACTTACCCCGTGAAAGGAATTGAGACTGTTACTCTTCACTTAAATCAAGGTCAAACCCTTCATTTACAAGAAGTGTTGTATGTACCTGATCTGAAAAAGAATCTGGCCTCTATTTATGCCATGGAAGGTAAAGGTTTCAAGGTGACATTCATTGATGGGAAGGTTAGTGTTTGGCAAAGGAACCGAAGAGATGTATTCACTCTTGGATTCAGGGTTGAAGGTCTTTATTAGGTTGGAGGAAGTCCGTTGGGAGCAATGAATTTTGATACTTCTCTTCAATCTGAATTATGGCACTGGAGATTTGTCCACCTTCATTACAAAGCCCTACCTGATGTAAGGAAGATGGTCACAGGCATGCCCAAATTCAACTTAGGTCATGAAGGTGTGTGTCAGGGTTGCGCAGCTAGAAAACATACAAGGGGACCATTCCCCTCAAGTCAAAGTCAAACTATCGATATTCTTCAATTGGTCCATTCTGATCTATCAGGTATGTTGCATGTGACATCTTTGGGTGGATATTTGTATTATGCAATTTTTGTGGATGACTTCTCTCGCAAAACATGGATCTATTTCTTAAAGAAGAAGGACGAGGTGTTCGAATGGTTTTGCTCTTTAAAAGCCTTGGTTGAGAATCAAACAGGGAAGAAGATCAAAATATTAAGGACCGATAATGGGACCGAATATGAGTCAAATGAATTCATTGATTATTGTAGAGAAGCTGGGATTAAGAGGAAGACCACTACTATATATACTCCCAAGCAAAATGGAGTTGTCGAAAGGAAGAATCGTACTATCATAGAAGCCACCCATGCCATGCTTCATGATCAAGGTCTACCAAAGTTCTTATGGGGAGAAGCTGTTGACACCGCTGTGTATGTTCAAAACAGATGTTCGCATCAAGCATTGGATTTCAAGACACTCGAAGAAGTATTCACCGATAAGAAACCTAATGTTTCTCATTTTAGAATTTTTGGTTGTCCCGTATATTTTCATGTGCTGAAAGAGAAAAGAAACAAGTTAGATGCATCTGGGAAGAAAAGTACGTTTGTGGGCTACAATGCAACTTCGAAGGCATATAGAATCTTTGTGCCTGGTCAAAGGGAAGTGGAAATAAGTCATGATGTTACTTTCGATGAAGATTCTACCCCTAGGAAAGTCTGAGATCTTCTTATCCCTAGGAAGGACAATGATGATGATGATGATGCAAGAAAGCAAGATGAACCTCTGGCTGATGACCTGCTGCCCGATGTGGAAGGTCTGATGGATCCAATTGATCCACCTCCTAGTGAGCGCTCTACTTCAAGAAAAAGACCTTTGTGGCTCAAAGATACTCTTGAAGATGCCGAGAAACACATTGAACCGAGGGGGACATTTCATGAAAGCAAGAAGCTGAACAAGTACAAAGGGTACAGGGTACTTAGCTGCCACGAGTACCATCGTACAATTTGAGCCTTGTACATTCAAAGAAGCCGTGAAACACCAAGTTTGGAAGGATGCGATTAACGAGGAGTGTGAATCGATCATGAAGAATGTGTAGGAATTTACAGAGTAATTTCCTCAAATAGAACACCAAAGGACACCGCTCACAAACAGATCACAGATCAATACACTAGTATTCTTGACGTGGTTAAAAGTTAAAACCCTTAAAGAGGGAAAAAGTCCATGGCTTGAGCCAACACGGCCACTTCAGGCAATTTATTAATCAAAGAATGAAAATTTACATTCTCTCATGAATGGTTAACCTACAAATGACCCTCCATGCTCTTTAAATAGAGATCATGGACCAATCGGGTGTTAAGCCATGGATCAAGTGTTGGTAATATCGAGGAGAGAATGAACCGTCAGATCACTTCATGTCTAAAACATATCGTGACCGTCGGATTGTAAGTTACAAAAGTACATAGTAAAGAAACACACTTTACCTAACTCTATAGTGCTACACTAGACCAAGTTATAATTAACTATTTCCTATGTGTCGGAATATCCTAACATCCCCCCTTAAGAACAACTTGCGATAGGATTGAACAATGTACAAATATGACATAATAGGAGAAGGAAGGAGGCATTAGAGCCTATCCCCCCTTAGTGACAACTTCCTGAACTCCAACCATAAATTGAAGTTTAGTAAAACTTTGCCTCTATGAGAGCCTTTGTAAAGATGTCTGCAAAACTTGGACTATCGGTTTTGAACAATATTGCACTTCAAGAACATGGTCATGAATGAGCTTTC